>VXCM01002398.1:0-73919 GCA_014773175.1 Lucifuga dentata
GAATAAACACACACGTACAGTATGGAGCGTTTCCGTGATATTTACACACTTAATATTGCCAGTAAGCCTGAAGGTAGTAAAACAGTTTTACCCGCTCTCCGGTACACGAAGTCCCAGCCATAACAATGTCAGAACATCGAAAGAACAGCGTTAGAACGCTTAACTTCTTCTTCCTGTTCACTGAACTTCCTGTCAAGTAAGTCTTGCGAACGACTTAGCTAACTCATGGGAACGACTTACGTATTTTTGTTTTTTTTTTTCTTCCTGACACCTCCCAGGCTCCGTAATATTCAAACAGTCAGTCTAAAAAATAAAAATAAAATAAAAAATAAAAAATGTCCCAGAGAGAGACAACAGCCTTTAAAATAGCACAGTAATAATTCATTTAGTAGAAGTAGCACAGACAGAAATGTCTGGAATAACAACATTGTTTCTTTAACCAGCTCTACCTCTCTCAAAGTCAATGACATAAAATGCACTATAATGTAACCAAAAAATAAAAATAAATAAAAAGACAAGAAAATCAAGTGTACATAATGGTAAATTAAAATCTATAGTGAAGAGTAGAATATTTTGGATCTATAGTCTATGTTTTTTTTTTTTTTTTTNTTTTTTTTTTTTTTTTTGAGACATTCTTGGCTAGATGTATCAGAAACACTGCACCACATCACAAAATCAGTGTCATGACAAAATACATAAAATCTGTCATTAGCATGAATTATTACTTTAAACCTTCAAAAAACATCCTCATTGTAATGAAAACTACCACTTCTGCTTAAGGTAACATGATTGTTATCTACCAAAAAACTCATTTAATGAGTTGATAAAAGATGTTAAAATGTCTGCAGTATTTAAAGCCACTTTATCTGCAAAGACAGGTCTGCAGGAGCCGCCTCTCCAAGATGCCAGCAGACATTTTCTGTCTTGTTGACAACAGTGTGATTGAAACAGAAAGAAGGGAAAGCAGGAGGGGTTGTGAAAAAAACACAGCATGAAGGGATAGATTGAGAGAAGTTGAGAGGAGAGGGAGGGTAGAGTAGAGAGGTGAAGGAGGGTGCAGGGGGAACAGAGAGGGGATGAGGGGAGAGGTGGGAGGATTGGGAGTGTGTGTGGGTGAGGGGAGGGTGGCTGTGCGTGAGTAGAGAACCTCCCCGTGAACTGTGCAGTCGCGAGCCGGGTCATTGGGGCGAGGTTGTCAGAGCGTGCCTGAAACAGTACACCCAGGGGTTCAGCCAGAGTTCACACACTCAATGTGCGAGATCCATGTCCCTCAGTCAGCGCTCGCCAGCCGTACACCAGCATATACTCAGCAACTCAGACAAACTCACGTGTATCATTACACACACACACATACACAAACAAGAGATCAAACACAACAACACACTGGCGCAGATGCACTTGCGAAATTTACAGGATGTTTAAAATATAATCAATCCTTTTAGCTGAGTAAATGGGAATTCACACACACTGTGCCTGCATGCTTGTAACATATTGTTTTCATATCAGTGCAAACAAAGTTTATCTAAGGGAGACATGCAAACTGAGCATGCACAAGGAAAGTAATAAAAGCTGGCCTCGGATTCCGTGAACTGTTGAGACGGTAACTGATAGTATCCATAGTTCAGCAATAACACCAGAAACACAGTGAGAAATTTTTTCTTTAATTCCAGTCAGTGTGGTTTAAATAGGAGAGGCCACTAAGCCAGAATCCCCTCTGTGTGACTGAGCTCTTTGTGGGAAAGCTGTCTGCTTTACTCCCATTGAAGACTGGTTGGCCCATTGTCAAACCCAGAGCTTGACCTGGTGTTGAACCCAATTGTCAAACTTGCAGTGTAGTGTGGGACCTTGGTGGGGGAGGAGAGGCAGCACAGTGTGGTTTAGCTGACTGAGGCAAGTGTTTGTCATCTCAGGTCCCTGAAAGAGTTGCACATAGTGATTTCATATGCCTGAGCTCAAGCTAATTCACTAAAAAGCTGTGAAAAGTGGAATTTTCCCGTCAAAGCCTCTTTTATATAATTAGTGTGGTGATTAAGTTAATGCATGCTCTCACATTTCATAGAAGCCCTCTAGTCATGTGGTGACCACCCCAATCTCTCTGTCTCTCTCTCTCTCTCTCTGTCTCTCTCTCTCTCTCTCTCTCTCCCAATTCTCACGNTCTCTCTCTCTCTCTCTCTCTCTCTCTCTCTCTCTCTCTCTCCCAATTCTCACGCTGTGGATAACTCAGTCTTGTGTGTCACATGAGGATTTGACAGACAGGCCCAGCTGTGGCAGTTTGGCGCCAGAGCACCACGCCCTCAGAGTCCAAGGCAGACAAGGCCCAAACCCAGAACAATTCAGTCTTTGTGGATCTACTGGAAACCATCAACTGCATCCAAATGACCGTAAGCTGTAGATACAAGCCAGATGTTTGAATTCCTCAGCTCAGTTCAATCTCAGTCCAGTCTGGCTCATCCAAGCCCAGCAGCAGAGCAGTGGCAGGAAAAGGGGTGGGTAGTTCTGAAAGTTGTGTTATATGAAACCTAGTCTAATTGAAGCGGGGACTTCAGTTTAATCTAGTATCTTAGCCAGAACTAGAACTTTCTGAGTAATTGTGCAAAACTACTGCTATTTTAATTTGGGCTTTGTGACAATTGAAACCAGTTAATGATGCAGTTTTCATTAGATTTAATGCTTTACATTGTCTCAGACTGAACCATGTCATGTGAAGGCAGCTGTTTTGCTCATTATTGTATAATTCCCTTTTCATCCAAACTATCCCCAGATGCCCCATCTAGATTGGTTACACTTTATGGCATTAGTAAAAAAGATAATAGCTGATTGTCAGTGGGGGATACCAGATACAGTAATCTAGATGTGAAAGCATTTCTACCCCTGCGGTATTCCCATTCTCATTTCAAGAGGAGCCTATTATGTAATCAAGATCTTCAAGAGGACATGATAATAATCTTGTAAATTCTTCAATAGTCCAAATCTGATGTGCTCAGAGCGACCTGGTGAGAGACTCATTTGTCCTTTTGCAGGCTAATTAGTGCAGGCTGTGTGACCCCCCCCCCACATGCCCACCTCCTGCACTCCTGGCCAACCTTTCACCTCGGAGGTGTTGAGTGGGCAATTACTCTTCTTGGCTTCTGTGTGTTCTGTGTAAAGGGCACAAACACAAACTGGCTATTACTCCTTCTCCATCCCTCATTCCTCTGACTGCCTAGATTATGTATAGCTCTCGCACACAAGTGCAATGTAAACACCCACATGTAGACAAGCACACACACACACATGTTTTAGGTTCAGCATGTGTAGGAGGATATAGCTGTTGTGTTTTGCAGTCCCTGCTCTTTTTGCTCTGTTTCCTGATGTTTTTAAGAAGTGAAGAACAGGTAATTTCATCAGTCTACAGGTCATTGACAATCATAGCCTTGATCAAATCTTGGCAATTGAGAACCACCACAGGACAGATTGACTGGCTGGATTAATGGACATGTTTTCTGGCTCAGAAATGTTCAGAATGCTGGAATAAAAAAGATGCATTTATTTTTTCAACCATTTTCACCATGCAAAGCAATGCCCAATATATTGTCAATGGAGCTTTTAAGGTGGAGTTTTATGGGTATCACATTTTGTGGCTCTGTTTAGTAGCTTTAGAGGAGATTTGTTCTTTGAACTCATTATTGTTACAGGAATTAATTACTCATTCTGTGCTTTGATTTCTCCTTGAAAGCAGAGCTGTTGTACAGACAAAGCACAGAAACAATCCATAAAAAGGGCCTAATGAGGGATCTATATATTTGGTGCTTTGGTGGCTAAAGTGTGCATTTTACCTTAATTAAGTTGAGAATAAAGTGATAACTGTACTCTGCAATGTGAGGGTTTCAGTGTGATTTTTGTTCAGACGTCTAACTTAGCCTCATGCTGACTTATTCATTTAGAAAAGTGCTATTCAGCTCCCCTGCACTGCTTGATAACCCACATCCTTTCCCTTAAACCCTCGGTAACAACTCTCTAGAGGGATGCTTTCATCCTGACGCACACTGTGTGTTTGGTCTGTTTCCATTTAGCTAAGTTCAGGTGTAGTTCACAGAGGCCGCCAACTCTAGTCACATGACTTGCATGCAAGCTTGGGGCTTGAGAGGCCTTTGTTTGTGTAATACAGCCCCATGATAGATCAAGAGCTTCTGTGCCAAGAGAACTTTAGTGTCTGTTAGCCTTTTTACATAAGCCAAGAAAAAATGGCTTGATATTTCATCTATTTTTATTCCTGTCAGTCTTATCAGTGTTTATGTGGTTTAGTAATACCTAGAAGAGTCTCTGACCTGCACATCTTTTTCTCCCTTTGTCATGGTGAATGCAATGGAATTTTTAAACGGGTGCATATCTTTATTGAGAGGACGGTGCCCTGCTTCTGACCCAGATCTGATTCACCTTGAGCAAGGCAGGCTTCTGGCAACACACCAAGCCAGAGAGTTCACTTGTGCTGCGACACAATTGTGTAATCTTTGAGGAGGTAGCTCAGTAATAAATAAATCTGGCTGAGGCAGTCCATCTGGGAACAACATTTTTCAGCAGAACCTCCTGACGTGATGCCTGGTGGGCTTTATAAATATCCTGAGCCCATCCGCGCAATGTGAACTGTGTTTCACCCTCCCACACCCTTTCCCTTGGAGTGTTTGCCTTCTGCTCTCACTGAAAAGCAGGCTTTACTTTGCTTTGTTTGTCCCTTTGCACTTACCTCCCACTTTCTCCCTGTTAACTGTCAGTGTTCAAAAGCAGAACACTGAGAACCACATGTGAAACAGAACTGTCTTGGCTTCACAGTGGAAGTGAACCACTAAAGGGGACCTCTGGAAGATACTGTCTCAGCTGAGGTTGTGATATCTCTTTATAAATCTATGCTATACAGCAACAACCATAAACATGGAACTCAAGTTAAAATAATAATATCTGTGTGGCAAGTTTGATAAAATACTCATGAAGTAATACCAAAAAAAAAAAAAAAAGNAAAAAAAAAAAAAAAAAGGCTATTAGTTTTGATACTTTATTTTCAAAATGCATAACTGGAAGTCAGCCTTTTTGCTAACTTTTACCTCTACATTTTTGTCAGCTGTGTCCTGCACCGTTGGTCTGATCTGGTGTTTTTGCTGTTTTTATACATCTTGTACATCTGTTGGCATGATATGGCATCGCAAAAATAAACCTCAATGAAGAACAGGCGATAGCAGAGACAAAGTTTTCTATGTAGCTCCAGAGCCTTTTCCCCTAAAAAGATTACCATCTAGATATTCTGTGCTGCTCTGTACACTGGAAAAAGGTCTGGGTAGATATGGCTGGCAGCCAGTGATGAATAGCATTTATGGAGAGTTATGCTTCAGATACAAAGTGTTTGACCTTGTGTTGTAGAACTACACGCCCATCAATAATGCATGTATGAAGCATCTCTCTTTAAAGATTACATTCTGCAAACAGCCAACTGTGGCTCCTGTGATCAAATATTTTATGGTAACATCAATAAAACCATTTGAAAATCTTTTTTTTTTTTTTTTTTNTTTTTTTTTTTTTTTTTACTGAATTATTTGCTTTAAAATCATCATCTAAAATCATCTGTGCCACTTTCCTTTGTCTATTTGCTGCTCATAAATATCCATTTACCCATTGTGGTGACCGTATCCAACCTATGGTGCAAAAAATACACTGGTGCGGCACATAGTTGATATGCTACTTGTCCTTCTTCATCTTATGTCTTACAGAAATCATCAGCAAAATAAACTATTTACTCAAATACCATCCAGGCTTGAGAGTTTGCAGCTAATTTCTTAACTTTTATCTCCTGAGCTCTAGTTGCTTATATGTGTGTTTTGAGGACTGACACCCTCTGAGTTTGCTGCTCCCTATGACCTTTAACACCACTATGTATAATAACTCTTACAGTTTGACAGGTCAACTGAGGCGTCACGGCCGGCCTCTTGCTGTGGGTTAGGGCTGAGCCTTTTTATCATACTACCAAACCCTGTGATTGATGAACCCAGGAACAAACTGGCAAGTGGGCTAACCGCATTGTTCAGAGAAAGCGGATAAGGCGCTGTAACAAATAACACTTTGCTGAACTCCACTCCATTGCCTTCTCATTGCCGCTGGCTTTAGGCACATCCAGCTATTTGCTTAGGGCAGTGTCCACTGGTCCATGAACCACAGATTTATGAGGTTTATTACAGCTACAAGTCTATTGCTCTCATCGGTAGTATCCCAATGGAAAGCACTACAGTATAATGAAGTTATATTTAAAGCTGCAGTAGTTGATCTTTTGAAATCTAGGAAGCAGAAAAATCTACATAATATGACACACAGCCCTGACATATGGTCACCTTGTGAAGTTGTTATGGCTTATAGGTTAGCAAAATGTTGCCTACTTACACATTCAAAGGAGTCCCAGCAACATTATTGACCTAAAGGAGTCATGTTTCTCTCTCCCTGATGAATGTACTGTTAGTCTAATAACCCCCCCCCCCCCNTTTTTTTTTTTTTTTTTTTTTTTTTAACTTCTTTTGGTCTCCACCAACTCCTGAGGAAAAAACAAAAACAAAAAAACAGGTCTTTAGCTTTCTAAATGCTTGACTTTCTTCACCAGCTACTTATTTGTCTTTCATTTAATGCCACGCAAAGCTAGCCCTTAATAGAATGATTTGATTCAGTGTTAATTACAAAAATAGATTATTGCAGGTTTAAGTCCACTGTTGACAAAATGCTAACATTTTTGAACAATCCATATTTTAGAGACATCAAACAAATGTGAGTATGAATGTAAAATGTTTTAGAAATGAACTCATTACATGCAGAAAAGCCATTTTATAAGATGCAAAACCTCAGTGAACCATCTGCAGGAAAGTGGAAGTCAGAGGTTCTGTAAGCTTATGTGGATAATGACAGAAACCTGTACTGGTCATGGTTTTATACTGTATGTGTTCAGCATCTCTGCGCAACAAGCCAAATGGACTCCAGATCTGTGCGCCTATAACATATTTAATGGATCATTGGAGGCTGATTTTCTGAGCCCCTGTGTTGGATTTACAAATGCTTGGACAGCATATCGGAAAAATACTGATTCAGGCTTGTTATTCTCAAGTATAGAATAGGAACATATATATGTGTGCTCAGATGATTAGTAAGCAGTATTAATAATAAACATATAAAGTAAATTTAAAATGCATACATGCATCTGAGGTTAGTATCAAAGTATCTCATTTCTTGTTGAAGTCTGAACTTTTGTTTTAAGAGCAGGGTACAATACAATCTAAACAAAAGTGAAATATCTAGCACAGACACCTGGGAATGTGGTCACAGCTGAGACAGATTTCTCTCCATGTGACTGAACCTAAAGTCCTCTGCGTCCACCTGCGCCTGGTCAGTCACCCTGCAGCTAAGTGCCTTTAGCAGGGAAAATACTTTCCAAGCCCCCTTTGATTTATTCAGTATTTGGCTAACCTTGCTCTGAACTTGCCTCACGAGATTTCAAACCATTTTAGCCCTCCACTTCCAGCATACATGCACAACATGCCTCCTCGACCTAGTTCCATCTCAACATGCTTCTTCTCTCTCTCTCTCTGCTTTCGCAACAGCCCACTCAGAGAATGAGAAACAGGCCCTTGAAGAAGGCTCAGGTTCACTCTCAGTGGAGCCCATCCCCCTCCCCACCCAGTGTGGGTCACCTACTGATCACAATGTGCGGCCCTATCGTGAGTGCACAGGAGGGCATTTATGGTTTGCTGGGATTCAAATAAATGTTTATGGGCCTTGTCTGGCAGTCAAAGAGCAGGCACTATCCCAGCTTTTACAGCCACTCTTAATGGTTCGCCTTTGGTTCGTCTGACTTGTGTTCAGATATTTGGTGTCTCTGCGAGTCTACATATCAGTTCATGTGTTTACTGGTAGGGGTTGAAGTATTATTCTCGTGGCAAAGAGGGCCAAAGTTCTGTGTGTGTGCATGTGTTTTACAAAACATGATAACTCCCAAGAGTTCACTTGTTTGTCAAGATGACAGTCATCTTTCTGTTCACAGTGTTAGCTGGTTTCATCATTGTCAGTTTTTCATACCGTCTGCATTGTCATGCAGAGTAAATTATATTCCACTCCAAGAGAACTGGCTTGATCATTAACCTAGCACAGCAAGGAAACAGCATGGCCTGTGGCTAATCACAGATTGGTGTTCTGTTGCGATTTACCTGAACACTGATCTTTGCTCCCATCTAAATATGGAAGTTATTGTCTTAGGAAGAACTACTAGAGCATTTCAGAGAGCAAACTAGGAAAATAAAATCATTTGATCCTGTTTCAAGACAGTAGAAAAGGCAGTATTGTGTTTACGAAAATCCAATTTACAGAACATGTTTATTATACTGAGTAGTCCAAATACATACTATTTTATCTATATACTATTTGAAAACAAATATGGCTTTTCTCAAACAACATCATTTTCCATTCTATGTGGCATGAAAGAGAATGTGCTCAGACATATATAAGGGACCAAAAATAATTTTCAGTCACAAGCACTAACATTATAATAGCAGTGGTAACTTTAGTAGTTTCAATTGCTGTTATCCTGTTTTCTACTGCATCAGATGTACTGGAAAGACATGAAAATTTAACTGCTTTGGCAAGCTAGATGCTGAAAGTTGATTTGTTGTACTAAAGAGAATCCAACATGATTCGGAGATTTGGAAATATATGGGAGTTTATTGTTATAGCTCCTTCTTTTATTGTGATAAACCTCAATGTGGTCAGATTTTAGCCTCATCTCTCATTTAACTTTAACAAGATCACATTGCACCATCTGGGACTCAGTAACACAACCAGAACTCTTATTTTATTGAACTGATGATCACTGTTGTTCTGATTTGGTTCAGCATAACCCCACATTAACCCTACACATCAATTTTGCTGTAAGGTTTGGTTCTCCCTACTGATCTCATTTTTTTTTTTTTTTTTTTNTTTTTTTTTTTTTTTTTTCATTAGAATGGCATTAACTAATGGACTGAATGACAAATCTCAATGTTATGCGTATCAGGTAGGAATCATACAGCTTCATCTCAGGGTGGTTTTGACTGTTTTGATCATTTTTATGCTTTGGAAAAAAACTTACCAGCACATAAAAGTATACTTGTTTCTCAGTTACCAATCTGCTTTGCTATCTCAATGAAGTTCCACTGTGAGGCAAAGGAAAATTAGGTTTCTCAAGTCTCAGTGCCAGGAACATGATGGTAATTCTGTTCTGCTTACTTCAGTGAGTGGAGTGACACATGCAAATCTTGTGGGGATCAATAACAGTTCCCAAGGTCTCGTCCCAGTGCGAAACCTGTTCATTCTGGCTGGGTTGTTATTATAGTGTATGACTGTTTGTCCATTTTAAAGATAGCACTTAGTGCCGGCAAGTTTTCTTGTCATTCTTTAGTGACACATCTGCTGAGGCAAGTATACGTGTTCCCAGTTTAAGCCTTGCTTTTCCTTGTTTCCTAGTTGTCCACATTCTACAGGTAATCTAGCATTTCTAAGACTCACCCACTGTCTTTTTCTTTCGCAATAGTTAGGTTAACCAAATTTATTTTACACATTTTGTTTACAAAACCAGCTTTAACCTTTGAGTTGAACCAGTTGCTGTCCTTCACTGTAATCCCAGATGTTGTTTTAACTAAAACAAATTAATTAATTGTACCCAATTTAGTTAATTGTACCCAATGTATTCCATATCTGATCTAATGATTTTGAGTTAGTTGTACTTTTTGGATATTTTTTTATTCAGTTAGAGTTTTTGAGTTGAATCAACTTAAGAAAGTTTAGTTTTACCCATTGTTATTTGCAAAGCACAAACTTATTGCTTAAAATAGAATCTTGGTGTCAAGTGGGGTGGCTCAGTGGTTAGCTCTGTTGCCTCACAGCAAGAAGGTCCTGGGTTCGAGGCTGACTGGGTACTTTGTGTGGAATTTGCATGTTTTGTGCACTGTAACCCCAGATTTTGTTTTAACTCAAAGAAATTAGTTCACTGTACCTAAACATTTGAGGCTTTTCTATTGAGAATCCTAGGTTTATTGAACATATACTTTTTTCTTTGTTCAACAATGCATAACTCAACTTTTTTTAGGGCAACGAGTTACTCTGCTTTTTTTTTTTTTTTTTTTTTTAATTTGAATTAACTTATCAGGACTTACAGTGTTCCTGGTCTCATAAAAAACCCCGTCTTTGCCGGTTCACATTTAGTAGATGGGGGTAAACCACTATGTGAGTCTAAACAAGGGGTCTGGACCAGCTTGTTTTGAGTTCATGGGGTTTATGTAGAATCACGCCATCCTCCTGCACCATTTTCTGACAATAGTGAACAAACAAGCGTACACATGCCCCCCTGAGTATGCATGTTATGTTTTGACAGCATCATGTCACACGCAGTGATCTCATGTTTAGAATAATTCAATGGTATTATCACACTGCCATGGCCATCAAACAAGACACACAACAACAGTACCTCCCAAGTGTTCAGTTGTTTGAGTTTCATGATGCACTGAAACACAGCACTTCTCTAAAATTCCATTTTATTAAGTTCTTTTGATTTACAGACACATTAATAGTAGAATAAAAAATGTAAAAGAAAACAAACAAACAAAAAAAAAAAAACTAACTAAGACAAGTGTCACAAAATCTCCCAGAATAACTACAGGTACAGACCTATGCATGGCTTCTGTTCAAAGTGGGAATAGTAATCAGTCCTCCATATTCTTCTCATATGGACACACACACACACAGACACAAACACAAACACATATACACACACACACACACACATATGGGACCAGAGTGTTTCCTGCAGTTTATCAATTCATTCTATCCACAGGAGAAACAACCTTGCAAACATCCCCTAAATATTTTGCTTCACACTCATGAGGCCTCCTCAACTTCCAGATGTCTTAAAGTTCATGAAATATTCCCTTCATTATACTCCAGAGTGGTTGAGGTCTCTCTCTCACATTCTGTGCAATCCAGGTTCATGTCCGCCCTTTGAACGTGTTCATACAGGTGTAACTCCCAGAAAACTTGTGGATTTCTTCAAGTGCAACTTGTGGCATGAAACTAAAAAGACCAATAATATAATGGTAAGAGTGATGCATGGGTTATAGCCATAAAAACACAGCAAAAAAAAAAAAAAANGAAAAAAAAAAAAAAAAGCCAAATGAGAACTTTTACCTTTTAAGAATGACAAGGGCATGCATGGTCCAGGGTAGGTAGAGAAACGTTTTGTCAGTTCTGACTGCATCAACAGTCTTCTGGGCCACTGTCTCAGGTTTGAGTGGTGGAAAGAGCTGTGGAAATCTGAAGAGAAGACCCAAGTGTTGAAATAAATTAGTAATTCTGATAACTTAAATAACTCGATCATATTTTCCACACATTTCCTGTTTTCATGTGTTTCGAGGCATACCAGAAACTCATAACAAGCAGTTGGAGCATCTGAATTTTAAGAAAGTCCAATCTCAGAGCAAACATGACCTGCTTTAGCACTCTGGGCATGCTCTTCATGGTGGCATAGCAACTGTGGTTAACATTTTCCCACATTTCCAAAAAACTTTATAACAATGGCACCCTATACAGTTCAGTCGAATTGCAGAGGTAAGTAAATAAGTGTAGTTAAGTGTGCTGTCTTTAAATGTTTCCAAGCTTCACGATAGCCACAAGGGGCACACAGACTGTTATCAAATGAATAAATAGCTCAATGAATATGTGCAAGAGGTCCTTTCTAGGACCACGTGGTGCTTCTATTTTTGACCAGCATGCAAAATCCTTATTTCACCACGGTATTTGCAACAGAAAGCTCAGGGGACTAGCTGTGGAGAAGGGGGTGTTACACACAGTCAAGGTGCTCGGCGGCAATGTGACCATTCAGTGTTAGGAGCTAATCAGCTGCTCCCCAGGTACATTTAGAGGTTGAGAAATTTCCTCATGAGTGCACAGCTTGTAATTGTTTTTATCCTTTTTCTACAGGAAACCTGCATATGACATGCTCCACTAAACCCAAATTCAACCAATTCACATGAGAAAATCAAGTCTTCAGCTGTGGTTCTGTACACATCACCATACCAAATAGAGTTCAGCTTCGGTTACTTTCTTTTGAATGCTGTTGGCCACATAAATGTGGTTTAAACATCATTAGCTTTAAACAAAAATCCCATCCATAAAAT
Source organism: Lucifuga dentata (assembly GCA_014773175.1). Classification (NCBI taxonomy): domain Eukaryota; kingdom Metazoa; phylum Chordata; class Actinopteri; order Ophidiiformes; family Bythitidae; genus Lucifuga; species Lucifuga dentata. The sequence goes on from VXCM01002398.1 coordinate 12,204, forward strand.
AATCATGTTTCCACCAAAGCTAACATATGCCTGAGCCACATTCAGCACAGATTTGGAGGAAGGCTGTGAAGCCATGACAGATAAAAGATGTTCATGATGGTGTTCAGATAAAAGGTGACCCATTCAGATCAGTCATCAATGCAGATTTTACCCAACGACTATGTATTTAGTGCTAACTTTCATCTGTAGTGCTACATTTATCATTTTTGAACAATACAAATAGTTAAAACACATCAGATCATAAGCAAGACCTCGAGTAGTGCTTGGTTCATAATCCTAGTGTTGTTAGTATAAATTAGCATAGCTTTAAAGTTAAAGAGGTTTTGTTGTTAATTCTCTAAATTCAGACCACATTTACACCAATTGCCTCTGTTGATGTACTGAAGACAAATATTATGGAAGTAATTTGACCTTTCAGTCTTTCCACCATCAAACAGCTGGGTGAAATTCTGAAAGCTTTAACTCTGTTGTGAAAAATCACAGTCCTCTTTCTGTTTCATGCCACTGAGGAGTTGAGGAGATTTCCAGTGAATTCTGGCACTGGGGACAAAGTGTAAAACAAAGTGTAGAGGCCAGCAGAAGCTGCAAATTTTCCCAGATGTGTTTGTAGAAATTAAATTACAAATGCATATTTACAATGTTACATGTAGCACCTTCCAAGAATGGTCAGATTTTTAGGTTTGATGTTATAAGCAAGCCGTGGTTCCTTTCCCACTTTTGGATGTCTTCTCACCTGACTCTCATGCCCTGGAACATCTCTGTGTTGGTGTGGAAGGGAAGCACAGTCGTGCAACCAACGCCAGGACAGTCCAGCAGGCCCAGCGTCAGGCTCTCCATGAAGGCCAGCGATGATGCCTTGGAGGTGCAGTAGTCTATGGCCCCAGGGATGGGGGACTGGGACAGGATGGAGTTGAGGCACACAACATGGCCATGCTGCAATTCCAGCATCCGAGGAAGGAAAGCCTTTGTAGTCTGTGATAGGAGGGAACAGGCAGAGGGGGAAATAGGAAGAGAAAAGATCAGAGGGCAAATGAAAACGGTAATAAAATCGAGAAGGAAGGAAGGAAGGAAGGGTGGAAAAAGAAGGTGAAATATATTCAGTGGAGTCAGACAAAGGAATAAGAGATAGGAAAACAGGCAAAGTGCAACCAAAGGTTACATTTCCATTTCCATCTCATTAAAAATTGCATTTCAGTCAGTATATGACATGCTTTTTTGATCTCTATTTAAAATAACAAAAAATACCATAAGTTTCAAACCCCCTTGATTTTTCAGTGGCTGGGAGGCAGTTTGGAAATTCCCCATTTAACCTGCCATAAACACAGTCATGACTGAGTCTGAGGTACTTATATGCTGTTAAGCTCCTTAAGAACACAGGCTTCCAGAAACCAAATTAAAAAAATTAAAGCACAAGTTCTTGAGAGAAATTCCCTTACAGCCGCATGCATAGCATCTAGGCTTAGAAGTCCTTACCCAGAACTGTCCCATAGTGTTGATGTGTTGGGATTTCAGAAGGGCATCATCGTCACTGTCCATCAGACTTTTACCGTGGACCACAGCTGCATTGTTCACTAATATTGTTACATCTCCCACCTGAATGTCAAATAGTAGCACAGTTAGAAAAAAGGAAATTTCCAAAGATGGAATGCATTTATGTGTTTGCTTTCATGAGGTGATACTGTTGTGCTGCATCAGAACTGTTGGCAGTATTTTCTGCTTTTTTTCTGACATTTTAGATGAAGCGTAATGTATACACCAGATAAGAGACAGCAGGCTAAAGCTTGGTTTACACTTCACACTGTCACCAGGGCGCAAGGGGGCACTTGTAAACATATGATGTAATTGCGGGGCTTGCGCCATGACGCTTTGGGCCTCTGCAACGTTATGTCGTGTGGTCGCGCACCTCCTACATTTTGTGACTTGGCTCAACTAGCACATTGTTTAAAATGGAGGAGTTCGAGGGGTAGACTTGTTGAGCTGATACGTATATACAAACATCTTTCCGACTCATCCCTGAGAGATTATAAGGATCACCACGTGGCCCAAAACTCCTAGAATGAAATAGCAACTGCACTGGGCAAAGATACAGGTTTTTGCTGTAAAGTTTGGAAAAATATGCAAGATCGTTGTTGTGAATACTCCGTTGACTACTTCCTGCTTGACATGGTATTTTCCTCTGTACTTCCCCCTATTGTTTTGGAGAATATTCCAACAGAAAATGTTCCAAGTATAAAATTCTTTACTCTTTATAGAGACAGCCCCCTCGCGAAAGTATAACCAAGCCTTAAAGCAGCTCTGAGCCAATATACGAGAAGCATCATTGGGAAATAGTTTACAATGTGTTTCACTTCTGTGCAAATCATTTTCTTTCTTTACGGATTCAGGCACGCATACCTTTTCTCTAACCACCTTGGCTTGCTTGTAAACTTCTTCCCGATTGGCCACATCACACAGGAAGTAATGGCACTCTGTTCCTGAGAGAGAGATCTCTTCTGCTGTCTCTTTGAGGCATTTTTCTGTTCGGCCCCACAAAATCACCTAGCAAAAAATGAAAAGTTTCAAGGTTAAAACAACCAATTCACCAAAATCAGACACATTCAAGTGTTGCCTACAAATGGTACATAATGTTTTGCAGGAATCTCTCATTTGTGCAATATTTGTGGCGTCAGACCTGATGGAACTATGGAGATCTTTGAGCAGCATTCCTCTTTTCATTCAGAGAACAGAGAGGCCATTTTCACTCGAACAAATAGTTTTCTAGCAAGATTAAAGGGTTGGGGGTTGCTATGTGAATGAATTGTCTCTTCATCCACCCAGAGACTAAATGAAGGCTGGTCATTTGAGCAGGGAACATGGGGTTGGGTGGAGGTGGGGGCTAGTGATTGGGCAATTAGATCTGTCAGTCTCTGGGGTCAGGGAAAGGTAATGAAATCAGGGGGTGAGCCCTCATCTCTCAAACACACATTCTCAAAGAGATTACATGGCCTGTTGGGCAGATGAGCCCTGTCATTTCTGGTCAGGGAGTCTGAAAACTGTGCATGTGTGAAGTGCTGTGGAGGCTAGTGTGGGATTTGGCTGGTCGCCCATGACCAAGGTTAATATTTGAGCAAAAAGTCCTCTGGAAAGTGATCTTGTATATCTGACAAAGTGTGTGTGTATGTCTGAGAGAGAGAGAGAGTTTTTTCCTGTTTGCATTATATCAATGTTAATGTGGGAACATCCATCAAATCAACTTGATTTATTAAGTTTGGATGAATTGATGATTGATCTGTTACAAGGAAGGCATGGGGGAGTATCTGAATATGTTGCATATTTATTCTTTTTCTATTTAGGGAAGAAAAACAGAATGAGTAACATACTAAATTTCAAGATTTTATTGGCAATAATAGCAGCCAGGAACAGTTACTTAGATTTTGATGCAGTGATAACAACAACAATCCATCAGTAATTATGGCTTAAGGAAGCCAAGATAAGTAAGTATTAGCATTTGCAACCTGATGTTTAAAGCTTTGGAGACATCAAACATTAAGAGTCTGAAATGCATTACTTCTTTATCAGATCCAATACAACAGCTGTTTGGCTTCTTGTGTGACAGCCCTTGTTTGAGCGGCTTCTGATTGGGTTTTTTTGTTTGCTTCATTTGCAAGGCCATTTGAGTAATCACTGAAGGCAGACAGGTCTTGGTAAGTTACTGAAAGCTTTTAATGGGATTTGTGGCTAACAAACAAACCTGACAGCTTTCATTTAAAGTCAGCACTCAAACTGTGCCCTCCTGTTAAAAGTTTATTTAATTCATCTGGTTTATCACCAATCACAACACAGACGACCCTTAGAGCAAACAAGCATTGGCCAAATTTCAATCTAGACAGCAACACACACATGCATACAACACATTTTAAAGGACCATTCCAGTGATAGTGCATGTTTGAGCCCAATATATACAACCCACTTACATGTTATGTTACTGACAACCATTTCCCAAAATATACTGTTGTAGCAGCAAATTTTAGAATTTCCTCCCTACCTTCCACACTGCCATAGATTCCAGTTCATCCCAGTATGCTACTAAAAACAACTTGTAGAGACATGAAACGCCTTTGAGGTAAGTAGCCCATTACAGCGAACATTACATCTACTTAGATTTTTTGTCGAAACGTAACCTGTATACAGGTTGCATATATTGGGCTTAAACATGCAAACTCGCCCGTATGGTCCTTTAATTGACTTTACACAAGCCCCCCTTTAGAATATTGCTAGATGTGTGGTTGTTCTAACTGGGCATACCAAACAGGAGAAATGCTGGAAGTAAAAGCTCTCTGATCAACAAATTAGTGTTGGAAACCTTGAAACAAGACCTTGAGAGTCATGGCACATTGAAGCTACAATTCAATACTGGCTGAGGTTTCTGTATCCCCATTAGCTCCAGCTGAATACAGTGACACCTTATCTCTGGTGTCTGAATGTATTGGTGGTGATGAACCCTTTCACACCCATTGTATGGTCCAGCAGAGAGGCAGCACACAGAGGGGGCAGCAGGAGTTCAGGAGGCAGTCGCCTGCCGCTGTCTAATTACTGCGGAGACAGCAAGGTNAGGGGGCAGCAGGAGTTCAGGAGGCAGTCGCCTGCCGCTGTCTAATTACTGCGGAGACAGCAAGGTCAGTTGCAGGGCAATACCCAGCTGGGAGCAATGTGCTTCCCGCCTCCAGCTCAACTCACACGCACACGCACGCACACACACACGCACATACAAACCTGATCTTCCTTGTATTAACCTCTGTTGTAATGTTAGCCACATAAAACAATGAGCTATTATTGAGTTTGTGTTGTGGCACTGAAAAGCACTTGGAAAATAAGCTTTGAAGAGCCTTTGTAGAAATATGCTGTTTAAAATTGGTTGACTAGTCACTGGAATGGTCCTCATATCCCTCTTCCAGCACTCCGAACTTGGATGCTGCTTTTGGAAATGCTTTACTCTGGTTTATTGTTTCAGAGCGTCTCTCTGTAACGGTTCCCCTAACAGCACACAAGAAGACCTGGCTCCGCTTCTGAGTCTCCACTCTCCATCTCGTTGGACTCTTTCATCAGTGCTGTAGTTAACGGCACTCATACACCAAAGCCAAGACAGAGAGAAAATGACATTCTGATTGCCAATCACAAAGAGGCTCAAGCTGGGGTGAGCAATAGTTCATAGCAGTTAGTCCTTTTCATAATTACGTCCTATTTCCTTTTAGCATCTCTTTAGGCAGGGAGCAATTGTTACACACCACCACAGGTGTTGTTTTCAAAGCCTTCACACCTTGATAATACCCAACAATGGGGTGCTGAAAAGCATGGTGACATCCTTTGTTGTGCAGCTGCAAAGTAAAGCTTTTAAAACCCACCGGTTTCTTCTTGCTTCTTCCCCAAGGAGATGGCGGCAAAAAAAGGGGAGGCGTTTAGTGTTTCAAGGAGCTTTTAGCTTTTAGTTTTTAAGCTGTTAAAATTGTGCTTTAAGAAAGCATCAGAGATCTGGTGTTTGTGTCACACATGTATAGATAATTACAACCTGCAGCTTTCTCTAAGGCTGCTGAAGGCCATCTACCATGGAAATTACCACCATTTTCCTCCATGTGTAATGATTACTCCCATCTGAGGTGATCAAAAATAGAGCTGGTGTGTATTAACACATTAGTGCTAAAGGGACGCCAGTGGCTCATCAGGCACTCAGCTGTGTAATGTTCACCCAGTGGGCTGGTAGACAAACCATGGCTAGAAATGGTGATGGGAACAGAGCTATCATGTTAACCTTTTCGCTGCCTGAGCAGAGATGAGGAACCATCACCCGGAGCCAGCAGAGCATTTCAGGCTTAAGTGACGGCTCCTTGTTAGGGGGTGAGGGATTGTGTAGGTGGGGAGAGATGGAGAATAAGCTGTGTGACGGTGCATGGCTCAGAGGGGTGAGGTTGTTCTCTGAAATAAGCTTGACTGACAAGAGTGGCAGCTAATTTTAAAATATTACTCAATGAAAATATTGATTACCAATTTAACGTTTTGCAAACGTGACCCCCCCACAGTCAAAATGACTTTCTGGCACATTTCTGAGGATGCCAAGTCTAACCCATTATCTCCCGTACTCTCTGTCATCTGATAACCTTTCCTTTCAGTTACTGTAATAGGTTAGAATTGCCACATTGGTATCAGATTAAGCCCTGATGATGTAACTTGTTACTCCCTAAGATCTTTTTTGAGTTCATGTTGTTTAGCATGCACATCATAAAAGGCATCTCATACCATTGTGCCATGCTTGAAAACAAAATCTAATCTGGCTTTTATTAAAAGCATTATAGAGATTTTGTTGCATTGTGATACGCTGGCAGGACATATGATGGTATAAAGACTTTTTCAAACTCTATTATACAACAAATAACATTTATCACAGCTTATATCTTGCACATATACACTTTCTAGATGAGTCATAGCTGATACCAAAGAATCAGCTTAGACCTTCCCAGAATGAATGTCAGCCCAGTCCTTCACTAAATCACATCAATCAACCATAAAAGCTCTCTAGAACCTGCCCTCTGGTCGACCCGTGCTGTTGTGCAATACTTGAACCAAAATTGAGGGCAATGTCTCCAGTCTCACTGAAGCAACAGGGCTATTTACAGGTCAAAATCCCTGTTTTCATATTACAGAGGGGAAACAACCCACCTGGAGCAGGAGGGTGGACTGAATTGACCTGGATACCTGCAAGGGTTGAAGCAGGAGGTTTTGCATAGTCGCTTAATGACAAAACACACAAACTAAAGTAGTACACACTATCTGCAAGAGCCTGTCAATTCTAAATTCTTACACAATAACTAATTATGAGATGTTTTTTACTCTGTACTGCAGCGTGTGTGCAACAAGTTGTTCACAGTTAAATGAAATTACCTTTTTGGCCCCCTGCTTGGCAAATTCTTTGGCAAGGTGACGACCGATTCCTCGTCCCCCACCGGTGATCAATACCACCTCCTTGGTCAGGTCCTTCTTTCTACTTGGTAACAGCGAAAACAAACTTGCTTTGACTATATAATAGAGCATCTGAACTGGGAAAAGAACCATGCGACCTACGATCTTCAAATCCATCTCGGAAAGTGCTCGGGCAGCCGAGAAGTCTTTATGTTGACGCAAGTTTTACACGCAGCGCTGATATCCTCCAGCAGTGAGCAGAGTGCAGGAACAGTGCGTAAGTTTATCCGCATGCAAACTATCACATCTGCAGTGTCACTAAGTGTTGCATCAATAATCCGCAGGCGAAATCATAAGGCAAGAAAGTCGGTCACTTCAACGAGCGCTGACACGTTAGTCGACATGCGTCAGGCTGTGGAAACGTGAATGATTACTCATAACGCCTGTCAACCACTGGCAGAGACGCAAAAACATGGAACACAAGTCTAGGCGACGCGACTGAGACCGCTGCGCGGAGGTGTTGTGTTCCTGACTGCCCCGTCCTGTCTCCAGTGTTACTTCCACTCGTGAAAGGACATGGATGGACCTGAGTTTTGTAAGGGCATTAATACTGATTGACACGTTAAGTGGGGATGAACATTTTGCTCCAGCGCCTGTCTGCTCTGAGTGGTTGCGTACTTGTCTCTCCCCACCCCTTTCATGTGTCTACAGCAGTGGTTCTCAAGCTGTGGTCCGCGGCCCCCCCANCTCTCCCCACCCCTTTCATGTGTCTACAGCAGTGGTTCTCAAGCTGTGGTCCGCGGCCCCCCCAGTGGTCGGTTTACTAGGTCACAGGTGAGTCCTTATGGTTTCATTCACCCCAACAAAATACATCATAAGTGGCAGCTTTCACTGTACACTTTCCCCTATTGATATCAATCAAAAGCCAAAACTTTTTTCAAAGGACCATACCACTCATTTTGCATGTTTGAGCCTAAATATTCAATTTTCATACAGGTAAGATTACTGACAATCATTTCCCAAAGGATATTTCAGCTTTCCTTATATTTGGCAAAAACTCTTAATCTTTCAAAATCAAATATTCAAATGATACACCCACCTTAAAAATCAATGCTAATAGCTATGCAGCCTTATGAAGTCACAGTCGTTTAAATTTTTCGATAAATGTAGGTCTTCTTTTGGGACTATATTCCCTGGTGGAGACACACATTTGCTCTACGCTTTTTATTGCGCTTAAATGCTAAAATTATGAAACTTAAAAAAAAAAAAAGAAAAAAAAACTGAATGCACATGTTGTTCACGATGATGGATTATATCCCAAAAATGTTTCAAGTATCAACAGATTGATTTATAGCGAACCAGAATGAACTGAAATTAATGGCAGTCTGGAAGGTAGGAATGTTTTTGGGGGGGGGGGANTTTTGGGGGGGGGGAATGATTGTCAGTAACCTTCCGAGTATGAAAATTGAATATATTAGGTTCAAACATGCAAAATGGGTGGTATAGTCCTTTAATATAAAAGTAATAAATTGAGTTATGAGCTTAAATATGTCTTTTGAGAGCTGTGGTGAATTAACTCCTGATCCTGCAGCACCCAAAATAAGACAGCGAGTTTACCAGACTGTAACTTAATTCAAATAACAGAATAACTCCTCTAAAAATAACAAAACTCAAAACAATATAATCTGATTGCTTATGTAAAGCAGCTTTTATAGCTGGTTGTAGAGGAATTGCATTAGTTGTATACTGTAGGGAATGCACAGAAGGAATAATCAAAATGAGTTTTTCTTTTTACTACATTTGTTTTTGTTGTTAATGCATTAGGATGGTTATATCTTGAGATAAGTGGTATGTACTGGACTAAAAGTTCAGACAAATCAAAAAAGATAAAGCAAATATTCACGTTTCAATAGACTTCTACTAGTCTTATATCTGTAAAGTTAAATTATTTTGTCACCGCTGCCTTCACTATTTGTCCAGAAAACACAATGTTATAAATACAAAAAATTAAGACACATATACGTGCAAAACAAAAGTATAACCCTATTAATGACTTTGAACGTTATCTAGTTTTAAATGCTGAATTTGTTTGTTTGAACTCAATCTGTTGTGAGCAGGTAATATGTTCCAATGTGTGACAGTGCAGTTTAGAAAAAGGGGCATTTTCAGAATCTTTCCAGGGTGACGAACAGAAAATTGCATGACTACCTTCTGCTAAACAAATCCTATGAGTTAATAGGCGTCAGACAAGATTCCAGTCTGTGATTTTTGGCCCTGGCACTGTGATTTTTACTGGGTATGGCTGAATGCAGGGCTTTTTCAGCAACTGGGATTGGTTTAAAGAGCAGCCTCACAATGGTTGCTTTGTGCTGGGCTCAGCTACTTAGGGAAAGCGGGGCGGCTCTTAGGGGCTTCTAAAAAGTCTTAAGGCAACACAACTCCAGATGCTGTCATCATTTTGGATATTTCTGGAGATTTATAAAATGCTAACTCAATCATGTTGCACTGGAAGCTGACACCCAAGTGTGTGTGTGTGTGTATATACGTATATATATCTGTTTAAACTAAAGTGAAATTAAATATGAAGTAGTGGGTTTGAAAAACAAGACACATTAATGAAGGCATGCTTTGTGAGGTCTAGAACGTGTTTGGGCTGCATCTAGAATGCAAAAATGTAAATTGAATTGGTTTCAGAGAGCACTGTTTATTTTCACCCATGCTATCACTGCCATCTACAGATCAGCAGTGAAAGTTCAGATAAGGCTGTGCTCAGTCAGCCATCGCCACCACATCTCTGAACATTTTCTTCCCTCTAACACCAGATAATGTAAATGTCATTCTGTGCTGAATGCAGCTGTTAACAGCAGCTTTTCCATCAATACCAGAGACACAAAATGAAGAAGAAAAAACATGAAAATATAGCCAAGATTTGCAGGCACTAAGCAGTGTAATAGGAACTATCCAAGCAGCTAAAAATACTAATAAATATTCAGTAGTGGAACAACCTGGTTTCTTTGGGGAAATAAGCAATTAGGTTGAGGATTATAATTTGTTTTTTTCTTTCTTTGCTTGGCAACAGGCAGCCAAACATGTCATTAAGAGAAACCAAGGTCAGAATGCAAGACATGAGAATGTGGGAGGAGTGGAGAGAGGTTGAAAGCAGGTAGATAAAGCATTTACTCCTAATGACTTGCTTTCAAAAGAGCAGGGTAGTAACACCATGGACATAGGTACCGCAATTTTAATAATTGGCTTCGCTGCTCTCGTTGCAGCCTTCCTCCTTCTGGTAATTGGACTTGTGTACTCTGAGCTGATGAATTCAGACATTCCTCGTGGGGTTGCAAATAGTGGGAAACTGCACATGGTTCATGGCCTGTTTGTTGGCATAGCAGTTGTGGTGAGTATTGATTAGTATTCATTATTTTATGTTTTCTGCAACTAAAATCATGTTCTTGCATCTGCTGAAATAATTTATTATTAAATTAACCTATCCCTTATTGTGCAGGGAAATGTGTGTGCTTGAGCTGGATTGAAAATACATTTACTCTTGTTGGCCTTTGTCAAAGATGGATGTCCTTCCTCTGTCCTCTAGGGACTGATAAAGCTTTGAGAAATTTTAGATAAGAAAACAAGCCAAACCAGGTGCAAAGAAACACAAAGTCATGTGCTCACCTTTTATGACATTGTTGTAATAGTGAATAGTGTTTCAGAATGAATATAATTTGCTTTTGAATGAGTGAAGAAGGAAATTAGTAACAACTGAATTTTCTCATCAAGAATGCATTTCCAGTCTCCCACTTGTTTTAAGTCTGTGGTTTCTCTTTTCCCAGGGCCGGATCCTGGAGCGTCTGGGTATTTGTCATCAGGTCAGCATTACTCGATGGTTCATGGCCTGTTTTCTGGCTCGTTTAAATCCAGTTCCTCCTGGCCTGCGAGTGAAGGACCTGAAGTTTTCTGAGGTGCCAGTGCGAATTTATGAACCTACCACTCCCTATGACGGCCTTAGAAGAGGTCTTGTCTATTTCCATGGAGGAGGATGGGTGTTGGGAAATATAGGTATAACAAATAATTATTTAATCTCCTTTATTCCTTGAATTACATCATACCAAATCACAGGAAATATGATAGTATACAGTATGTAGGCAATGACAATGGCCATGACTTTCATGTTCTGATTATAATGCTTTTTTGCTTCTTATAAATAACCTCAACATCAGAGGCTTTTATGTTTTGTTATCTGTAATTTCCTGCCAATCCTTATCAGATACTGCTGATGAAGTCTGCCGCCATATCGCCAAGGAGACTGAGACCACTGTGGTTTCTGTTGGGTATTTTCAACTTAGGCTGTCCTGCACAGATACACAGAAATATATTAAACCTATTTTTTTCTACAAAATAGCCAGGATTTGACGGACTTGTTCTGTCTTTCCTCTCATCCTGGGCTAACCGGTATCCTTAGATACCGGTTAGCCCCGGAACACAGGTACCCTGCCCAGTTGGATGACTGTGAGACAGCAACATGTCACTTCCTGTCTGTGGCTGAGGCAGAATTTAGGGTGGACTCTAGCAGAGTGGCAGTCGGAGGTGACAGTGTTGGGGCTAACCTAGCAGCCGCACTGTGCCAAAGGCTGGCAAGAAAAGAGAATGGACATCTGCCTTCCCCCTGTGCTCAGGTTCTCATCTACCCAGCTCTGCAGATGGCAGATTTTAACCTGCCCTCATACCAGCAAAATCATGCTGTGCCCATATTGTTCCGTGGCCGGATGGCATTCTACTTCCTGCAGTACCTCAATGGGGACATGTCTGTCTGTCAAGATGTGCTGGAAGGAAACCATGTCCCCAGTGAGCTCAGGCCACGCTATCAGGATTGGCTCTCCCCTTCCAACCTACCTCCAGAGTGTCTAGCTCGGGGATACTGTGAGCAGCCTACCCCAGAATACGATGGAGAAGTTTATCATGCAGTCAAATCTGGTTTGGAACCTGAGGTCTCCCCTTTACTGGCAGATAATGCTATCATTCAGAAAACCCCACCCACCTTTATCCTCACCTGTGAGTATGATGTCCTGAGGGACGATGGGATTCTTTACAGAAAACGGCTGCTGGACTTGGGAAGGGATGTCACCTGGCAACATTTGATTGATGGTTTTCATGGTATCATTAACTTTTTTAACCGAGGCTGGTTCACCTTTTCCTCAGCAGCGCATGTTGTGGATAGTGTGGTTGACTTTGTAAAAACATTATGAAAAACATGAATCGGATTATGTAATGTGCTCCACTTGTTTTTTTTTAATAAACAAAATTTGACTCTAGCTGCTTTAGTCTATGCTTGTATATTGGAAATTTCTATAGCTTGTTCATAAAATTAAAAAAATACTATATATCCAACAATATAAAACAAACAAGTAATTTTGTCAAACTAAATTTAGTTAACCGATCCAATACAGAGCTGCACAGAAGATGATGAATTTCTCTGCCAGGAAATATAGTCCCAGGAGAAGATGGCTTTTACACAGAAATTAAAATTACTGTGCCTTCTACAATCGTGCATAAGTGTTAGAAGGTGAAACACTGAGTTTTAAGGCGGGTGTATCACCTGAAAATTTGATTTCGAAAGATTAGGGGATTTGAAAAAAACTAACAGGAAAAGTAAAATAAGGTTTTATGTTTTAGAAACTGGTTGTCAATAATGTAACATGTACATGTTAGCTTGTACATGTTGGCTCAAACATGCATGATCACCAGTATGTTCCTTTAAAGGCAAATGTCATGTCTCAGTATAAAGGAATATATTTATTTTTAATACTGCTGTAAGTCATCTACCATTTGCTTCCAGGATACTCTGCTTGCCTTACGTGTTTGCTGTACCCATAGCAACAGAGCTCTTCAATTTCCCCTCCACTGCCTATGTGATAATAGGGCCAGGTGAATGCACCTACATGCTATCTGTTTGAGTAGCATTAACCATGGTTTAACAGGGCATGACATTCTCCTGTTTAGGTGCGTTTGACACCATGTACAGCATGAACCAAACAGGGACAAAGAATGATAAATGGACCCAACCTGGATGGAAAATAGAGCAGAAGTATGCAAACAAAGTGCTAATAGGCAACTGGGCAGAAGAAAGACTTCAGGTAGGCATTTTGTTACTGCTTACATGCTACATGTTGTCTATTTTTTTGTTATCCCTGTATGATAATGTAACATTTGCCAAAAGCTTATTGTAGCAGTGACTCAGTAAACAGAGTGATACATCTTGGCTCAGCCTGTATGCAGGCTAGGCTATTTCAGAATTTCAGGACCGAATAAGATGTTCTCATTCCAGCTTACAACATAAATTGAATGTGAGAACACAGAATGCCTTTTCATGCAGCAGGTCCAAAACATAATGCTATCCCAGTGGCAGTCAGCCAAGAGTTTTGCAGCATCTCAGTTGGTAGTCAAATCTATAGCAAAGTGATTAGCCAGCCTCAGTTTGGCTACATCAGCACAGCCTCCTGGTGGGAGAGGCTAGAGCTAAAGACTAATTGCATTGACGTGAGAGTCGTCCACAAGCTGCTGGTTCAGGATCTGAGAGGAGAAATGACTTAAGAAATACTGTACAACAGCACTGATCAATAGTGAAGTGTGAGCTTTGCTGATCATTGTGCTGAGCTCATTGCTCAAGTGCCTGTATATCCCCTTCCTCACTCCTCTAACTGATGTCTGTTTATTCTGTCACACGGCAGTTCGCTCAAGAGCCAAAGACTGCCAACAGCACCAATCGTGTAGACTACCAGCCCCACTGGGACTTCAAGCCAGATGTGTCTGAGAGAAGATCAGCCCTCCAGAGAGCCGAGGTCAGCCTTAAACTGCACAATCATGGCATTAACACCAACTGAATGCCTTTCACACCCCTGCTAGGCACAGCTTTCTTCTCTTGACTTTGACATAGGCAAGTGCATAATACTGATGACCAAGATAAAGGCTCTGCTAAAACGCTTTATGAAAGCAAATTTCTGATTGCATTCAACAGTCATGAAAGATGTTTCAAATCATAAGTTCTGTGTGGCTAAGAGCCAGTTAGAGGAATTTGGCAGTGCCATATACTACTTAAAGGACCATATTTGAGACCAATACAATCTGCATGTATGTTAATTTACTGACAACCATTTCCCAAAACATACTACTGGAGCGGTAAATATTAGAATGCATTTTTTTTTTTTTTTTTNTTTTTTTTTTTTTTTTACTTTCAGACTGCTATTGGTTTCAGTTAATTCCAGTATGCTATAAAAATCAACTTGTAGAGACTTGAAATGTGCTTGAGACAAGTAATCCATCACAGCAAATATGACATCTATTAAAGTTTTTATTATTTTATTTAACTGGTTCAACACAGAGCTGCGCAGAAGAAAATGTATGTCTCTGCCAGGGAATATAGTCCCAGGAGAAGACTTTTATTTTATTTTATATTTTTTTACTGAGAAATTATAAACAACCGATCCTTTCTACAATTGTGTGTAAGTGTTAGCAGGCAAAACATTAAATTTTAAGGTGGGTATATCACCTCAACATATGATTTTAAAAGATTAGGGATAAGCAAAATAACAGGAAAACTAAAATAAGGTTTTATGTTTTGGAAAAGGGTTGTCATGTAGCATAACATGTACGTGTAAAATCACTGGTGCAGTCCTTTAAGATGACTGTCAAACAATATGTTATGCCTGTATATCCGAATGCAGTAGACTACTGTGTATTGTTCTCCAGGGGCTCCCATCCAAGCTGTTCTTTGCCCACCATGGCACGCAAGCCTCTAATTACTTGGTCACACAGTATAAAGAGAGCTATGGCCATAAAAACAAAGCTCTGCCCACACTGCGCTGCTGGCATCCAGACAGCTTGACATGGCAGCCAGAGAGGTCTGACTACTCAATTTCTGGTAAGACTACAGTTGATACTGGCATTTCATCACTGTATATTGGTCCAAATCATACATTGTAAATCATATATTGAACCATCCACTTAATGATGCTGCAATGAATGCCATGTCAAAAATACTTCAGTGCTGCAATAAATGTATGTAAAACACAATTAGATCCAGTTTGCCACAGATGTATTACATTGTTCCAAATCAGTCATTGGTGTAATTAATGGCTGCAGTAACATGACAGCTGACTTTTTCTCCTCTCCATGTTCCTTTACAGCCCTCCCAAACAACTTTGGCCTGCTGCAGTCCTCAAAGCATCATTTGGAAAAGCAGCAGTCACACCTCCCATCTGTAAGTGTGTACAGGTCAGCATACCAGAGGCACCCACTTAGTGCATTCTGCCAGAAACGCTTTGCCAGTGCATCACGCATGCTCTCCAGCCACCTCCATGCAGCCAATCATAACAACAAGGACCTGGATCTCAAACAGCGTTCGTTGCTACAGGTCCCAGATCATCGTCACAGTCAACTTCCATCATCACAGCGGGCTTAGGCAGACACCATGGCTCTAAGACTGCCTCATGTGCTATTTTTCTTCCATTTTAAATTAGTTGGCAGCAACAGAGCACACTATTGGGGAAATCAAATGGAAGTTAAAAATTAAACATGAGTCTCATTATGTCATTGTGAGGAGTACTGTAGGTTTATTGTGTGTGTGTGTGGGGAGTTGTTACAGTGTTTGTGTATGTGTGTGAAGGAGAGAGACGCTGGGAGCCATAAATCATATTCAGCCCTTCCAGAAAATAATTATGTGCAAATTTTCTCTCTCTCTCTCTCTCTCTCTCTCTCTCTCTGTATATACATAGTATTTGAAACTCAGAATGGGCTGTTAGTATTACCCCAGATAGTCCATGGGAAAAAGGAAAAAAGAAAGAAACAGCACGTGCTGATGCGAGAACTGACCTGGGTATTGAGGCAAACCAGAACAATGAGTCATTCAAGGCAAAGTCTGAGGGGACATGTCTAACTCCCATTCCATTAGGTGTTTAATTACAGGGAATCAAAGTGTTTAATTAGGAAGAATCAAAGATGCTTATGTTTGATGGTCAACCATCTGTGTCTGCCTCCGTTTTCTTTGCTGCCTGCTGCCTCTGGGTGCAGCTGAAGCACTCTGTTTCACTTGCTGTTAGCTAGTTAGTCACTCTACTGTGCTGCTGATTCCTGTCACATGATGCCTCAGTAAAGCTGTTGTCTGCCTGTAAGCACTGCTGTGTTTGCTTTCTGAGCCACATGATGGTGCTATAGCAGCATGTCACTCTCTGAAACCTGTCAGTGAGACGTCTTTGAAGGCCACATCTTTACAGTCATTTCAAAAAGAGAATTGATTATAAATATGGAAACATCAGGGATTTGATATTTCTATTGTCAATGTGATATCTCAACACTTCAAATTAAACAAGTGTTTATATTCTCCCCACAGTGTGTTGTTGTTATTGAATCATCAGTCACACAAACACTGGAACACATATTTGACTTGATATCATTATTTAGTAATTGTAGACTATAACACAATGAATAACAAATTCACATATTTCTTTGATGTCGTTTATAAATCAATGTATAATAAAACAGACATATTCCATTGATAGTATAGCAGAAGATCCTGCCTCATCAAAACCAAATCCAACACACCACTTTAGGAGTGAATAATATATATAAAAAATAATAATAATAATGCAAGTTTCAGTAAGTTTCAAAAGTGGTAACAAATGCTTTTAAAAGTTTGTGTATTTATCTTGAATCACACAATCATTTACATCCAGTCATATTTAAAGAGCAAATGTAGTTGCATTGTATCCAGTCCACTGTGTAAATTATACTTGTGCCCTACACACTAGAACACAGTGATAGATTCACTATCTCACCCAAACTGTAATGTGTTAGAGTTGAATGAACCCATTTATTCTAAGACCTATTTGAATTATCTTTGCAGCAAAAGAAGTAAGCATCTGGTATGATATAAATTAACTTAATGGCAGAGTAGGAGTAGCAAATCAAAGAAACAAACAATTCACATGGCAGCACACCCTGTATAAATCTAAACAAATAGTAGTTTAACTACCATTAAAAGTGTAATAATTTACATCCATTGCCAGAAATTGAGACATAAGGAACATATATTTCTTTGTGGAATACCCAATCCAAGAAAATGTTCTGGTATGACAAAAACAAACTGTGTGGGAATACAATCTTAACAACACCTGAACAATACTCACAATTCAATGGTTAAAATCTCAAAATAATATGATATTGGTTTGAATGTGAATTTATAGAAAGTAAAACCTTTTCAGTCAACAAGAACCTTGTAAAGTATGTTCTTGTAGGGATATTCCATCACCGCCTAATCTTATGATCAATGGAAAACGAAATCCTTGTTACACACTGGTCTGGCGAGGCTTCTTATCAGGGAGTGAAAGGACAAAAGGGAAAAGTATGCCCTTCGCTGCAGAGAGGATGCTCAAATCCTCAGCCATAAAAGCAGGAGAGACCTCATCAGCCAAAAATCTCATGGTGAATTGGCGACTCACACAATAGATTGTGTCATCCATGGCAACACACTGGAAGGTAGGGCAGCGATAAAGCCGTTTGGTGCTGCACTCGTACCACAGTCGAGCCACAATATGGTAGCGATACACACTGACACCTAGCAGTGGGCTGACATCGAAACGATACAGAAACCTCCCCACAGCCACCATTTCAGCGGTTCTGTCTTTGCTGCCTATTAACAGGCTTGGTTTCCAGGTGTTGGTTTTGGGGCTGTAGCGCAGTAGTGTATATCTAAGGGTTCCTCCAGAAACAAAAAGCTCCCCGTTGCACACTGTGACGCGATGTGCCACAGCAAACGTATCGTTAGGCAGCGGTGCCACAAATGTCCATCTGTCCGCACGCGGGTCATAGCGCTCCACTGAAGAGAGGCACTCACCTCCAATGGCATAGACATAGCCATCCAGAGACGCCAGTTTGCAGTGGGGCCTGGCCTCGTTCATAGGACTGATCTCCTTCCAAATGGATGTCAGAGGATTGTAGCAGAACACTCGCTTCGAGGGTGTCATTTCTGTGTCTGTGCCTTGGCAGCCCACCGCCACAAATAAATAGTTATCCATTGTGCACATGGCGCATGCTTTAGAGATGACCTCCTGTGGGATCAGACAGAGCGTGTGCCAGGTATCTTTGTAGTCATCATAATAATACAGTGAACTGGACTTCCTCTGCTCTGTCTCTGTTTTGATCCCTCCTGTGTTCCTCACCCAGTCTTGAGGGTCCATATCTGCTACCACAACAAACTTTCTTCCTCTCATTCTCTGCTTCTGGATTTGTTCCCGCTCACCAGCCATTAGTCTCCCATAAAGTCTGGGATCCCTGAACACCTGGAGGTAGTTGTCTGACATGACTTTGAGTGCTGCTTGCTGCACAGAGGTCTGGCCATATTTTTTAGCCAGACCAAGCACCTCCATACAGTTCCCCAAATCAAGCTTACTCTTCAGATTTTCCAGGTCTGTGCTGTCAAGATTTTTTGTGCGAAGGTGTAAAAACTGAGCCCCTGCTACAGTCTCTAGGTCAGCTTCCTCCCCCATATTAAGGCCTTTTCCACCCACGGATGGACAGGTCACAGGGCAAACAGAGTTGGACTTTTCACAGGTAAAGGTCAGAGAGTGATTCATCTGGTTTGAAGCTCTTGAAGTGAGAATGGGGAGGGAAATCTCAGAATGCTCTGCTGCAGAAAGATAGCTCTCCTTGCGTACAAGCACAGGCCTTGTGGGGTGCCTTAGCTTGGTGCTGCTTCCTAGTGAGATGGAATCCTCAACAGTGCTTTTTGGTAAAACCATATCACACATAATGATTGGGCTCAAAGACAAAGGAGTTTCTGTGAGGCTGCTGCCACGGCTTCCAAAATCAACTGGCTGTGCCTCAGACTTCTTCTCGTACTGACCAACAGTGTTTGAGTCAGTAATAGAATGAGAGGAAGATTCAATGTAGTAATCATAAATCTTTCCACGCACAATCTGGTTTCCTGTTGCTTCCAGAACCAAGTTAGCATCCTCCACTTTGATCTCTGCTTTGGAGAGGAAGCTGGAATAGGCCCCCTGGTGCTCCAAATCCTGCCTTAACTCCCTGCCTACACCCACACATCCCTCCAGCTTCTGCAAAAAGCAAGGCAAGCGGCGTCCTGTAGTACTGGCCATCCCACTCACTGTGGGATGAGGAAGGTTCAAAGCACCTCCAAATGAGATGTTACTAGTGGCAACAACTACCTCCTTCTGATGACTGAGTATCTCTCCTTCCATGCTGATACCTTGGTCAGTGGGTACAATGGTTAAAGCCTCAGTCTTTTCAGCCTGGTGTGGATTTACCTCTGCTGCCCATTCTCTCTTGTTGTCAGATGTCAGATCATCAGAGGAGTTTGTTTGTGAAGGTCTGGGTTGCTGATCCCCATCATCACTGTCATGTTTGTGTGAATTGTGACAGTGCACAGTCATCTTGCAGTTCTGGCAGGTTGCATTTTGTTGCTCTTTGGTCGGCTTATCTTTGCTGTCTTGAAGGCAGAGCTGATGTTTCTTTTTATCCCTGGAACTGTAGAACTTGTAGGTCCAAGAAACTAGAAGCACCGCAGCCACAGAGAGACTCAGCTTCAACAGCAGCTGCATGTCGAACTGTACACCCAGCAGCTCTGCTATGGGCATAGTTGTAGGAATAATGAAGGACGAGCTTGCTTGACTGATCCTGTTGAATGTTACTGGTAGTGCATCTCAGTTGATATTAGCATGTTGCCTGGTTTTCATTGTATAAGTGTTGTTGTGATCTGATGACTGTGCCTCTTTGCTCAAAGGATCAAGTGTAAGTTGATACTGTGGAGGTACTATTTGCATCATGGCCCTGTAGAGGCGGAGCACTCATCATGCTTCACTTGTGGTTGGTGAGATGTGGAGTCACTAATCATACACAGAATAAGTAAATACCCCATAGATCAATATTTGGTTATGCAATTTGCTGACTCACCCAATGTTATTCCCATAACAATCCAACAACTGTCACTGAAGATCCACAGGACAACCATTTCTAAATACACAGTCATTCTCTATTGAGAATGTTGTATCTTTTACATGGTGTTTACAATGTGAACAGCAGTAGCTCTGGTCAAATTTCCTTTTGTCAATTTCTAAATACATCTATGAGGAAAATTATGATAGATCATTATCCTTAATACATTTCAACACATGGGTAGATACTGCATTTGGAAATATGGTTTGAATAAGGGGTGGAGAATGATGATAGGTGGCATTTATCACATGCTTAATAACCAGGATACATTTGTTTGCACAGGCAACGCTACAGATCAAAGGTCTGTTTCTTTGCCTGTGTAGATGCTTAAATTAATCTCTCTAAGGAGACGCTGACGATTGTGTTGGACAGTGAAAGGTCAGTCACTTAGTATTATGAACACATACATTTGTAAATAATACAGATAACCATCTGGAAAATGCCAGATCAAAAGAGTCTCTGCAGAGGAGCCTGACATTGACATCCATTTCCATATGCTACACTAAGAGGCAAACATTGTATATCTCTGTCACATCAGAGCCATGTCACTCAGTCACCACTGACAGGCTGTCATTTGTGTTGTCACTAGCACACTGGAGCTAGACTGTGGCCAGCAACAGAACAAAGTATTTATTTTTTCAGCATTTTAAAAGGCAGAGAAGCATACAGGAGGCTTTTCAGGTGTCCTAGATGACATGGGCACTGTTTGGTCAACTGATACCCAGCCTGCAGATGACAGAAAGGAAACTAGATCCTGCAAGCATGGTTGAGTTGTGAATAATTCACCAGTCAGCCAAAGAGACAGCTCCTTATCCTCCCCATTGCTCCCATTTCAGGTGAACTGTTCAAGAGCACTGTTGAGAAAAAAAAAAAAAAAANAAAAAAAAAAAAAAAAGATTGTCAGCCATGTGCATTGTTGTGTGGAGGCACGTTCACCTGTTTTCTGCTGAGGCAATCTACAACAACTAGAAGCCATGAAAACATTTTTATCAAGCTCTGTTTTTTTGTTTTTATAACTGTGGAGGTTGCAGAGGAGAGTGCGTGGTGCATGGTGGACAGAAGGTGAAGTTGGGTCAACCCAGAGAATATTCTATTCATATTCTGTGGCCATCACATTTTGTGAGTCATCAATTTATGAGGAAATGAGAGAATGATTACCAAGAAGATAGAGGCTTAATCTTTGTCCTGAGGGGTCATGCTGCATTCTCAAAAATAAAACTAAACATTATTGATGTTTAGAGAGCAAACACAGTTTTAGCTGATGTTATGTGAAGGTGCTGGAAAATTAGATCTTTTGTGTTCACATGGATGTCAATTCAGCTAAGAACAATTATTTCTTCTGAGGGGGATGATTAAATTATTTATATGCTATAGAAAATTTAATACATTCATAAATTTAAAAAGTCATATTTATTGGCTGTTGGGTCTATTTGGCCCATCATTCATTAAAGACGGTTTTCAATTAATCGGTGCATACTGTTATCTTGTGGACATTTGTAATACACACATTTACACAGATACACAAAAGGTATGAGATGTTTTTTTCAATTGGTACAATCACTGTCATACACAGACACACTGCACATTTGAATGGATTCAGTGATGGTTATGGAACTGTTTCTCTCTTGAATGAGAATAAAAACACTCTATGCCTCTTGAATCGAAATTAAAATGATAGCTGAGTTATAATGCTATTCAGTGGGTGGACAAGATATTTGTCCTTTGCTTCTCAAAAAATCAATTCAATGCACATATGACTGTCTGTTAATAATGTTTGTGCTGCTCTCATCCTCAGATTGCAGAAATATGGATTGTACTTTGGCAAGGTGATCCAGTATCCCAAAACTCTATCCTTTCTATTCTGCTAAGCTTTAAAAAATCTCTCCTCTTACCTCCCACCTGGTTTAAACCTTAATCCCTTAATTCATGTTGTGTTCTTAGAATAGCTTAAATTACAATTCTTCCGAAGTCCAAAAAAATGCAGGATTACTCTGCATTAAAATAGCCTTCACTGTGTGTGAGGGAGTGATTAATTAAGGGGGGTGGGGNGGGGGGGGTCAGAATCTCCTTCAAAAATCTGACTGGCTGAAGACAGCATGAAATCTGAAAAAACCTGAAACAAAGTACTTTTTTGAGCTTTCATGTAGCTGAACAGGTATAAAACAAGCCATGGTTGCTTAGCATAGGCAGGCTAATTCGATTATAGTTGGACTGGCTTGTGAGAGACTCCTGCTAACATGTACAGTACATATGCAAGAGTGTGCAGTATTATACTAGTGTGCTGATTTGGTTTCCCGTACTGAATATATCAGGTCAAACACAGTAGCATGTCATAGTATCATAAGTAGAGTCAAGACTTATAGGTTTATCATCTCTCCATGTTTTTTTAATACAGGTGATATGAAACAAATGCAACAACCCTGTTTACACACGCTGCCTCAAGTGAGCGTCTCCCTGGAATGGTGACTAAAATGATCCGACTAGTAAATGTCTGGGTAAGAGTTACGTATCGTACACAATGTGGGTCACTTAAGATAGTATGTCACAAGTAAATAACTGGATTACAGGCCAGTGACAATGAGTTGCAGTGCTGTCAACTGCAACACACCAAAAGGAGAAAGAATCTTAAACGTCACATGCACCACAACCCCAAACAGCAGACATATGTTTGATAATTTTTATTCTGTCCTTGGAGACCTGGCATATTGGTAGAAGAAGCCCGGATGAGAAATAAAGAGGCTGTCAATCATTCTTTTAGCCAACGATTATCTCTGGAAACAGCATGTTGAATGAAATACAAACAAAGGTGGAGAATTGTAAACTCCAACTATCTCAGCAACCATCCCTGACCTCAGCCCATATAACCTCTTTAATTATCTTCAATATTTACACTGATGTACACAAAATACACTCAAAAAGGATTTTTTTTTTCTAGTTTCTCAATGCATTTGAATCTTCTTTGTACATTCCGAGCCATCACAAAAAAAAAAAAAAAAAAAAAAAAAAGCAATAGTTGTACAGTGTATTAATTAAAAAACGAATGTTCTCTTGGAGCATCCATGTTCGTTCCCGGTGGTTTATCAGCTTGGTGCTAAGTAGGTGCATCCCAGCACATAAGAGAAGGGTGTGGTCGATACGGCGGTGCAGCCTAAGCCAGTTCCACGTTTCACGTTTCAGTCAACACCAATGACATTTTAACTCGTCAAAATAAAATCCAAGTGCTTTTTTTTCTTTTCCGTTTCAAACTGACTGTTTTTATTGATCAACAGGTAAACGTGGGACAAGGAACAAAAAAAGGTGTAATTGGGCAGGGCTAAATAGGAGGCGGTTACTGTCATGTTCATCATGTTGTTCTTTTGATACTAATATCTTTATCATTTTGTTGAAGAACAAAGCGGAGCGCCATCGTGTGGTGGTGCTGCTTCCTGATCGACTGACGCATGAAGGATCTGTTGATGACTGGAGAAGGCTTGGAGGAATTGAGAAAATTATGACTGTTTGCTTGTGTGTGTGTGCATGTGTGGTCGTTGAAGAAGGACATGTGTGTGTGTGTGTGTGTGTGTGTGTTAGAGAGGAAGAGAGAGAGAGAGAGAGAGAGAGAGAGAGAGAGAGTGTCTTGGATGAGAGGTTTCACGTCATTTCCACTGTCACTGTAAGGACAAGTGCCATCCACGTCAGTCCGAGCACATCCAAGCGAGAGGCTCCATCTGTAAACACCACAGAAAAAGTCCGTCAAAGCCACAAATTCCCAGTTGTACATTTACCAAATCAGCAACATCATATCTCTGAAACACTGCTGTCACACTTTATTCCTGGACTTAAACTCAAGTCCAACTTGAGTCCCAGTATTCATGTCTTCAGAATAAACCCGCTCTTAAATACTGACAAAAACTCTGATTCATACTTCAAATAATGACTCTGTTACCATATGACAAGCAATATTACAGCACACAATATATAGAGACAACATAATAACACATTAACAATATTTGTCTTGCGTGTAAGTGGTTAGGCAAATCTAACTGTTGTGGGTTGTCACATAAATGCCACAAAAAATCACTTTTTGTCATTCATTATAAGAATATCAACTGTGAAAAACACAAAAACAAAACAACATTGCAGAGATATTTACAATACAAATCCTAATGCTATGTTATTATTTTTAAATGAGGTTTTAGAGGTGTATGACAAAACATGGAGTGTGACAATAATTAACATATTTCTTAATTAAAAATTATGTTGTGACACTGCCACAAGTTGATATTAGAGCACTTGCTATTCTCTGCCACTGCTTTAAGGGACATACTGCAGTACCCGTACACCATGATGTAATTATTAAAAAAGAACAGTTTGTCCTACACAAATTTGTTTTTACATTATAAAACAAGATGCTTCATTGTATAAATGCTTTAAAGTCACTGAAGTACTTTATTTTATTCAATTTTCTAATTTGCTATATAAATAATATTGCACATTCTGATATTGTGACAGCAATACTTAGAAGTATTATAAAACAATGCACACACACCTTTTCAAAGACTAATATGATGACTTGCCCTTATAATTAATGACCAAAGTCTGAAAAAGACAGAACTGAAATGCATGTATTAATTGCATGGATTCATTTTGTATGTACTCTCTTGTAGCTCTTGTGTGAGTTGCTTGAAGTTCGGAGAGGTTTAGGGACTCAATGATACTGTAACTGTGTGCTGTGGATTATATAGATGTTGGCAAAACTCTCCATATGTGTACTACAGTTCCCCAATTAAGGCAAGCAAAATAATCTTCTTTTAATTATTACATAACCACTGGCACAAATTGTTGTAATTTTTTGACAAAGGAAATATAAATCATGTTAATAGCTTATGTAGATGTGAAATCTGGTTTCAGTTTTGCAATAGACTATCTTTCAAAATTGACATTAAAACAATTAGACTTTAAAAAAAAGGTGTTAAGTCCAATGTTCTTGCACTTATTCTCAGGCTCGTAGCAGACATACAGTACTACAGAGATCCACACAGACAGGAGCACACCATTTTTACTCCTGTTGTTTCTTTTACGGTTCCCTCACAGAGAACAGTGTGGGAGGTGTGAACTGCTGTGGCAGGAAAGTTGTGACTGACTGCGGTGTGTAATTTTGCAGCCATAACCACCAGTTTCTCCAGGTTGTGCCAAGACTGTACCCACACTTGTCTAAACATGCAATTACAATGTGAGCCTGACCAGAATGTGATGAGGGTAGACTCATTAATTACTCAACTGAAAGATGTAAAAATAGTTGCTGAAAATGTTAATTTTATATATTTTTTTCCCCTTCTTTAACAACTGAATAGTACAATTCCTAAGATAGTTGAAATTAAACTCAGACCAGCTTCATGACTGTGTCACATTCATGAATTTTAAAGTCAACATAATTACATTTGACATTGTATATTTACATCATGCACTCAGTCAACATGAGACATAAAACTGACATTAGATAATGACAGCCTGAACTTTTCAAAACTGACTTCATCTCATTCTCTAATGAGCTCATCCAGCCATAAGATCATCATCTCAGATCCCCTTCTATTCTACAATCATGGTATTAAGCCACCCAGCCATCTGTTCACCTTCAGTTTTTGGCTCAGACCTCAATGTGATCCTGCCAACTTGGATTTTAATGACAACTGGGACAGACTCTGCAGTGACTTGCTCTTTTAATAAAGGATGCCACTACCTTAGGTGTATTGAACCTGAGATTTTAGCTAAAACCACAAAGGTTTCTCTTCACATATGACTTTGTGACCACTCTCATTACAGTGGAGATACAATTCAAGGAAGCTACCTGCACAAACCTACTTGATATTTCTGCAGCAATGATACATCTGTTTGCACTCCTACTTGTCAGACCTCTCTCTCTGGATTGACCTAGGTGCTCAAACAGGTTTGATTATTTTCAGAAGAGGAAAGAGTTGGCTGATGAAACATATCTGTCCATGAAAATGCATATTTCTTGAGCCCCTTGTTTCTATGGGGACCTGTGTTGTGGTGCTTTTATTTTCTGACTTGTGGAATGCAGTCTGTAAGGATTATATCTCTTGACATTTCAGTAGTTGTAATATCTAATTGATTATCGTAATGAATTACAGTTTTACTGATTACAGAATACACTGCTGCCCACAACAGTGTGAAAACCATTATTGGTTGCACCAGCCTAGGCTGACAGTTACAATATTATACACAAGACATGTCAGATTCTTCCTCAGTTTCACTCATCTCTTAAATTCCGTTCACTGCCATGCAGCCAAGTTTGACAAGACGTCTGGCAGCTGTTAAGTTCTACAAGGATGAATGCAATGCCTTATGGGTAGTGTGGGTTTTTGTCTGCCCTGGCCCTGGCTGACTGACAAGGGTGGTCCTTCCAACTTGAAAGTGTGAGGAGTGATCAGACACGTGTGTGGTGACCTCGTGAGCCTTGTTGTACATCTATTTGACTTGCATGCAATGCATTATCTGGTTATCCAAGCTGACCCGATTCTGTCCTTCCTGTGGCACACCTGCTCCTGCGCTTACCATAGCATTTGCATATTCAGATTTGCATCCCTAAGATATGGCTCGCAGAAATGAAAAAAAGGAGGGGGAAATAGAAAGGGCAAAAGGAAGAAGATAGAGAAATAGTTTGGGGGGGAAAGGAAGTCAGACCGAATGAGATGTTTGAAATGTGAATCAAAAAGAAACTGTGAGAGAAGGAGAGAGAAACTGGGTAAATCTGCGATCAGAATACAAGACTGTTCAAGTCTCAGGCTTAAAGATAGCTCTGTTTGCCATCAGACTGAAAGCTGTTTGCAGCATTATGGGACAAAAATAGGTGTCAGATGCACAAGCGATTATATACAGTGCAGTTCTTTCATTCAAAATAATTTTTCAATTCATCCACTACAGTTATTTCAGTACAAATAAATAATAAATAAATCAGTACAAATAAATACATCTATCTATCTATCTATCTATCTATCTATCTATCTATCTATCTATCTATCTATCTATATATATAATGTGTCTTGCTATATGTTACATAAATTACATTGTACATTTACTGTAACATATATTTTTAAGAATAACAACAAATTTATAACAATATACTTATGTGGCATGGTCCAGACATGCTGCCATACCATGTTATTTTCTATGTAAATTGATCTCTTGAATGATAATGTGGCCCAACCTATCAAAGGTGGAAGAAGGAGAGCTGGGAATTATGTAATGTAATTTGCATGAGCTGATAAGTGTCTCCTCTTCTACTTCATTTTGTTTTATTTTCCTTTTCCTAAACTTTCATGCGATATTGCAATGGTTGCAATATGATTTCAGTCTTTCAGTCAATCTGATTTCAGAGTCTGAATTCCTCAAAAGTCCATCTAACAAGACCCTACAATCTAAATAAATAGCTAGATATGGGAGTGTACATGATCTACTCTAATCATGACGACCGAATACCTCAAAATTAATGCTAAACTTACAGAATATGAATTAGGTTTAAGAGGAAAAGAAGGAAATAGAAATGTGATGGGATGGTAGGACACGAGAGGAAGAGAGGAAACCAGGGAAAGAGAGACAGAGAAAGAGAAATGGGTTAAAAAAGGCAAGAGGGAGATTCGAGCCAGGAGACAAAATACATATGAGAAATATGAGAGCAAAGAAAGACAGACAGAAAGATTGAGGCAGAAAGAGAGAGGGAGTGGCAGAAAAAAGAGAGAGAGGGAAAGGTGGCTGTCACATCCCTGTGGCTTCTCCTGACAATCCCTCATCTTTACATATGATAATTCCAGAAGCCGCAAATGAGCTGCTGCTGCACATATAAAAACACCAATAATCTCACAGTCAACCAAAACTGACAGGAGTGGTTAGTCACTGAAAAGCTTGTTGCACCTTTACTCAACACAGGCAAAGATTAATCCTGACTGAATCATTCTCACACAATCTAGGGGTAATCCATTCAGGACAGTATGAAAAACATCCACCTGTCAATATTTTGAATGTTGAACAGCACTTTCCCAAAGAACCTGCTTCTCTGATCAGTGCCATATTCCTGCAACCATTTCCTGACTGAACACACTCCACAGGCCCATTTTGTTCTCATATTGCACTCAGCTTCCGAAATGTCTCTGATAATATGATTCCTGATGTGTCATGTCATCATGAGATACATTCCAATGGAAATGCTCACGCTCAAAGCCAGTCATTTCTGTGACTGAAATACTTACTGTTCTGATTCTGTGTGTTTTTCATCATGCTTGGATTTTCTGTTGGGAAGAGAGAGAGAAAAAAAAATTATTTGTAAAACAGAATATTTTAGTCAGAGAGTGAAATGAAGAAAAGCAAGAATAAGAAAATGAGAAAGTGTGATCCCTGGCATAGGTTGTGGGTTCCTAATGAAGCTGAACTAAGTTCCTAAAATAAATGTTAAATGGCATATCTCTAGTGAGGATTACTGGGGGATATTAATGGAACACATTGCTCTACACCAGCAGAACCAGAACACTTTCAGTAGAGGCGAAACCAGGCAACCACAACTGTAGCCAGACAGCAGAGTTGGAGAGAAATTGGAGAAATGACTCCGCCTCTAATAAGTACCTGATGTGCTCTGTAGGATACGCTCTGACAAAGTGTTTTCAGAGTTCTCGCAGGGATAAAGTAATTGCAGGGGAAGGAGCACAGGGTTTGCAGAGTATTAACAACACCCAGAGATTTCATTTTGTGGGCTATTTTTGGACAGCAGACTTTTCACATGTAAGCAGGTGGCTGTTACACACAACTTTTCTGGCTTAACTGCAACAACATTTACATAGCAACTCCTCTTAGAGCTTGGTTGTGCATACCCACACCAAAGTTATGCACCCACATTTGCATATACCTGCATATCTGTGTGAGCTTGCAGTTTTAAGAGTTTGGTGTGTGTTGTCATGCCAAGCTTCTCAGTACTGACACTTCTCAGGTTGTATTATCACTAATGGTGGCTAAAGATCTACATCATCAAGATGTGCACTATTTGTCGTTGGTATGGAGTCTCTATGGCAAGCCACCATTACACTCTATTATTCCTGATGATGTATACTCAACACTTTGCCAAGTGAGCAGAGCTTCCAAATGTATTTCCCTTCACCACCGGGCAGAGATATAAGCGTCTCATCTCAAGGCCACGGGGGACAGTGCCAAGGTCACTTAATCACCATTTACTTCCCCTAAGCGTGAGTGGAAGCAATCTACAAGGAGCAGGCAGACAGATGGGCCACACTAAGCATGCAGCTGATGACACCTGAGGGTGCATCAGGGTGTTAAATAGACATTAGCGCACTTCCTCACAAAATGCCTCCCAAGGTAACGCCTCTCTAAAGTGGCAGTTTCCCCTACAACTAGGTTCTTATTAAGCCCACCCAGTAATTTGTACATTTACAAAATTTCAGGAGCTTGGATTTAAAAAAAAATGGTTCCAAACCTTCTTTTCAGAGTATAATAATAGAGAAATATGAGAATGATTACCTTGTTTTACATTCATCGGTATCTCCAACACTGAATATGCATGTGTGTGTGTGTGTGCCACTAACTCACTCCGCTCTTAACTTTTCAAACTTGTCTTGGTCTTTAATACATTAAGTTAGAACAATTCTCAAGAATAGAGGTAATTTCCGTTATTTACCTTAACTGAAGAGAGAAGCAGGTCTTTATTTGAAACAGGTTATTACTTGAGACACCATTATTTCCTAATTTCCCCTGTTTTATTGGAATATTTGATACAATTTTAGCAAGCGACTTCTCTTGTTGTTTGCACTTAACACAGCTTCTGCACTGTGGCCTAAGGTAAACTCTGTCATGTTAAATTCAGCATAATCTGTGCAGACAAACATATGCAGAGAAACTTTATATTCTGTTTTTTTTTTCTTCACTGTGAAAATGCAGTTAATGCAAACTCAACACTTCCTACTGACATTTGAAAATAAAAGCTTTCCAGAATCCACCCTTTCAGAATCCTTTCAAAATCCATTCTCTGGGAGAATTTTATTGTAAAATGTGTTCAGAAGGTGTTGAGTTTCATAAACAGTAGTTCAACGTTGATTTGAAAATGGCAAGTTTTTCCAGAAAGAAACGTTAAAAAGAGAAATTTCAAGCAGCATACCAATGAGTAAATCATGACTATGTTGTTGTACTGATGGAATTAATGCTGCGGATATGGAAATTATACCAAACTAGTGCAGCGCCAGTTGAAAACATGCCTGTTCAGAATGGGCCGGACTT
Source organism: Lucifuga dentata (assembly GCA_014773175.1). Classification (NCBI taxonomy): domain Eukaryota; kingdom Metazoa; phylum Chordata; class Actinopteri; order Ophidiiformes; family Bythitidae; genus Lucifuga; species Lucifuga dentata. The sequence continues at coordinate 42,411 of VXCM01002398.1, forward strand.
TATGGTGTGTCGCAGCCTGCCATAATTTTGTTCTGCACGTCCTCGTGAGCTAGCTTTGTTTGCTGTATGGGATCGGGTTNGCCATAATTTTGTTCTGCACGTCCTCGTGAGCTAGCTTTGTTTGCTGTATGGGATCGGGTTGAGACTGTGCTCAGAGCGTATCCTGCCGCGTGGACTACTTTTTACAGGCACAGCTCAATTTGAGAACCACTTATCCAAACAACTTCACATGCAACACTACACGTCCTTGGATCCTGAGCATTATACCTGCCAAATTTCAACTTCATACACTGCCGGGTTCTTGAGATATTGGTGCCACAGACAGACAGACAGATGGACTGAGAAACTGTCTTTATAGATTCCGTAAATGCTCTATTAGTGGCCAGGACCTTTATTTACCTCAACTGCGGAGAGAACCCTGTCAATATAGGAGACAGACCTTTATGAGAGACGGGCCTTTATTTCTAATTTTACTGATGGACAAAATCATAACTGCATTAAAAAACACAAGGGAGAAGATGTCAGTGTGAACACTCCTCCAGGCAGCTTTTATAAAGGTTCATTTTCATCCACTTTTCCCAGTTGGTGATGACAGTGGAGCGTCATGTGCTCTTTGCTGGAACGTGAGCGAGTGACTCACAGTGACCGCGGTAACAGTGTGCTCAATGTTTATGGCTTTATTTCACGTTGGGCCCAGTCGTGCCTTCTGGCTGGAGGGACGATGGCTGGAGAGGTTAAGCGGTTTGATGTCCAAACATAGCTGCTGTCATCTGGTGGCAGCAGAAGATTACATTAATAGTTTCCTGGGCCAGTAAAAGAACACACCAAACTCTGCCTTTATATGACACCGGCTTTTATTTTGTTCTGCTGACTCCGCCCCCTGGGCTATTATTAGGTATTAGATAAAGGCTATTATTTGAATACTGGCTTTTAATAGAGAATTTATGATAGATTTGCTGTGACAACCATTACAGTACAGGTATTCATAAAGTTTTGTTATTTTCCCTTTTGTTTTTCTGACTGGTTTGAGAATTCATGTGGCTTACATATTTTTACTGTTTATACTTTTATTTTATACTTACGTATTTTTGCTTTCTCTGTACTCTACTGTATAACCCAATGATCTGCAGTAAGTGCTAATTTAATTAACATAGTGCTCTCTTTGTTGACAGAGCTCACCAATGCCTTCAGTGGCTCAGAGGATCACAGGTCTTCAAAGAATGTCCAGAGTAAACAGAAGCAGGGCACACTGATATAACAGAGCCCAAGCAATCAAGCTCCCACATCAACATTGGTAAATGAATGATTTCCAGATTCAAATGAACTCCCTACCTCGTGTTGGTCAGGGAATAAAGTGTGTTTCTAAAACTGTCAACAACTCTTTTATTCCATCATGATAGCTTTGATGTCACTGGTGCTGTTGGTGTTTCAGTGAGAGTAGCACAGCTGTGGCTAAACCCCCTGCCACAGAGTAGCTGTTTTTGCATACCGTGGCCTTAAAAGAACTTGATGTTGAGCCAATTAGTGCTACAATCTCTTATTAATCACACACTTACTTGCTTTAATTATTCATGGCTAAAAGTGGTCACATGAATCCCTGAAGTATTTTTCAAAGATACTGTAGAAATGTGAAACTAAAGTTGCTTATTTATACATTTCTCTGAGACTTTTAGTTGTGTAATTATGTAAGAGTTCCAGATCATTTTTGTAAAGTCTAGTTTACAGTCTCCAAAAAGCTTCATATGGAACATCTTAATGATTCATGAAACCTGCTGGTTGTATAGTAGCCACTGGGATGTACATACCAAAGACAATGAGGCGAGTGTGTGTATCTGTGGAACCCAGAGGATTCTGTGCCGTGCAGCGATACATGGAGCCATTGAGTTCAGCTGGCACTCTCTCCAGAATTAACTCCTTCCCCTCTCGCTCAGTGCTGCCGTCCAGCAGACGGCCTCCTACCCGAGTCCAGATGAAGAGGGGCTCTGGGAACACCTCATTCTATCATCACCAAGCAAGGGGGGTNGAAAGGGGTGAGGGCAGTGCAGAGAAAGTCTGAGAATCTCAGCCAAGAGATTAAGAGCAAAGGATACATGAATAACACAAGCTCCAATTTTTTCCCCCTAATGCAACAGCAAGTTGACAACATGCATTAATAATCAACTCTTCACTTTACAATAGTCCCCCACCACCACACACACNACACACACACACACACACACACACACACACATTTTAAGCCCTCCAGAGAACCCCCTTCCCATTTCTATTTAAAATATGTGGCATTCCTTGAAGCAGTATTTCATTCATATAAATGGGTTGACATGTTAATAGATAATAAAAGAAACACAACAGCGTGAAACTGTTGTAGGAATGTCACTCTGAGGAAAAAGGTTTTCATACAGTCCCTGCCAGACACATACACGATGCAGACACACGATTGCTCACATCATCTGTGCAATGTATTTGATATGTTCTTGGAATCTTAGAACCTGGAGTACATCTCAGCAGAGCAAGCTTTCAGTGCAGGAGTGGGTTTCCAGCAATCTATCCTTAAGTTAACTTAAAGGTTGCTATCCAGTAGTGACTTTCCTAACAAATTGTAAAAATAAAATGGAAATCACTCTTTTTTCTATCAACTAGCCCCAAGTTACTAAGGTAATGTAGATAGTTTGATAATTATGATATCACCATTAAAATCTCATCAGTAACTCTGATAAATAATGTTATTTTCATTGGTGTTACCCACTCAAGATGTAATTTTTTCAAATGAATGAGTATATCTGTACGGCGTATGGTGTTTTCCAGTCACCCAGAGGAAAGAGAGGGGATGGGGTGTAATGAGTAACTGATATAACCTGACATAACCTCTATAGTTATGCACCCTTTCTAAAGGTCCATACTGGTGATTTTGCATGTTTAAGCCCAATAAATTCCACCCGCATACACATTATGTTACTGACAACCATTTTCAAAAACATAAAACCGTATTTTAGTTTTCATTTTTGCCAAATCCCCTAACCTTTCAAAATCAAAGCCCACCTTAAAATTCAATGTTTCACTTGATAACATGTATGCCTGAACATAGAAGGGATGGTTGTTTTAATTTATCCCAGTCTTCTTCTGGGACTATTTACCCCTGGTGGAGATATACATGCAGCTCCATGTTGGACTGGTTAAAATGAAGTTAATTTGCCAAAGAAATGTAACAGATGTTGTGTTTTATTATTATTATTTATTTCAAGTACGATTCAAGTCTCTACAAGTTGATTTTAATAGTGTACTGGAATGAACTGAAACCAATGGCAGTCTGGAAGGTAGGAAAAACAATTCTGATATTTACTGCTCTCGTATGTTTTGGGTAATGGTTGTCAGTAAAGTAACATACAGGGGTGTAAGTAACGAATTACATTTACTATTGTTACTGTAATGAAGTCATTTTTTTCTGTATTTGTACTTTTTTTTAACTTTTAAAAAAAGTAATTTTACTTTTACTTAAGTAATTTTAATGACAAGTACTGTACTTCGGTACATTTTAAATGACATCCGTTACAGAGTAAAAAATGAAACGTCAGATAGGTAACAAAGTGGCTGCAGTTCCTCGTCTCTGCCTGCAGGCGGCTCGGGCTGCAGCGCAGAGGCGCTGAACGAAAACCGGATTTAAAGAAGACGATCCCAGGATGGATTTAAGCATCAGTTTAGCTTCATAAAAAAGAAAGAACACAGCTACATCATGCAGAGCAGACTTTGTTTTCCGAAAACCGTGGAATTAGCAGCTTATCAGAACCCGGTATCAAACTGCGCAAGCATGCAGAGGCAAGTTAGCTAACATTATCCTGATAATTATTCATACTAGTCACTTGCTTTGCTGACATCTATGTCTAAAATAATATGATTTCACTTGTTTCTGGGTTGCAGTTTTGCTAGTTAGTGAAAAATACACACGTTAATATTGATCAGCTTCTTCGATAATACTACATTTTTTTTTACTGCTATTGGTTCCAGTTCGCTATTAAAATCAACTTGTAGAGACGTGAAACATGCTTGAGACATGTAATCCATCAAAGCAAACAAGATGTCTATTTTTTTTTTTTTTTTANTTTTTTTTTTTTTTTTTAATCAAAGTAACTTCATTTAACTGATCCAACATGGAGCTGCACAGAAGATAATGTATGTCTCCACCAGGAAATATAGTCCCAGCAGAAATCAAAATGAGTTTGCTTTCTACAATGTGTATAAGTGCAAGGCAGACAAATTGAACATTGAATTTTAAGGTGGACTTATCACCTGAACATTTGATTTGTGAAAGATTAAGGGATTTGAGAAAAATAACAAGAAATCTATGTTTTGGGAAATTGGTTGTCAGTAATGTTTACATGTATGCAGGTTGTATGTATTAGGCTCAAACATGCAAGATCGCTGATATAGTCCTTTAAATTTGTCTGCTGTATCCATCCACATCTGCTTACCATACAAATTGAAGTTTGTTTCTTATGTGTTTGTATTTTTCATTACAATTATTTAAAATGTATGTATTTTTTGCATTTTTTGGTAATTATAAAATGTAACTCAGTACTTTTTACTCTGAGTACATTTGAAACAAAATACTTTTTTACTTTTACTTAAGTAAATTTTTACACAAGTACTTTTACTTGAGTAAAACTTTGTCAAAGTAACAGTACTTTTACTTGAGTACAATATTTTATTACTCTTTACACCTCTGGACATATACATATGTATATGTGTGTGTACATATATGTGTGTGTGTGTGTGTGTGTGTGTGTGTGTGTGTGTGTGTGTGTGTGTACATATACATATACAAATACATATACATATATATATATTTGCAGGTTGAGTGGTCTCAAATATGCAAAACCACTGGTATGGCTCCTTAAGGCAAACTGCTCTAAACATCCTTGGTGTAAAAAGTACTCTTGCTTCATTCTATGACCTGCTGAAAGCTTTATGATAGAGTAAAAATCTTCACACTGCTGGTTTGTAATTGTTGTGATAAAACTGGTGTGAGTGGTCTGACCTTTTAAAAGAAATGTGTTCATAATCATTCTCCAGTGCATTTAAATACTGACAACACTAGAGTGAGTAAGTAAATCAAGATTTGGCAAAAGGTCATCTAAGGCAAAATAAATAGATAAATAAATAAATAAATTAAATTAAATTAAAAAAACACACAGAAGGGTCTAAGTGAGCAGCCTTCTGTCACATACACTGTCAAACAACCTACCGCAGACACAATTAAAAGAAGTCTGTGTGCCGGTGAAACCCTTAGTACCCTTTTTAATCTCAGATATGCTGACAGTTGAAGGAACAAGCAAATGAGTACAAACTAAAACCGACATGATTCACAATTATTGAGGTGATTTCATGGCAGTCAACCCTATGTTCTCTTCAACCAAAAACAAATATTTTTATTATTACATCTGTTTTTGGGCATTCAACTACTTCCACATACTTTAACATAGAAACTTCAAACCAATTTCAAGCTATTAACGGCATGTGGGGAAATTTCACAAAATTTTCATACCTTTCATACTTTATGGAATATTTCACTTTTCTTCCTGAAATATTCCCATTCAAGATGAATGGAAAAATGTCCAATCTTTCAGCTCTTCCCCTTCCTTCATACTTTCACATTGAACTGTCATTCCACTTTTAAAATATTCATCAGACTTTCAACTAGTTACAACAGATTCCAATTTTTTTTCTAACTTCCACACTTTCTGAAAAAATTAAAGGGAAACTTCAGTGCTTTTCAAATTCTTCAAATTTTCCAATTTTTGTAACCTATCTAGTTCTACATGCTTTGAGATAGAAACTTCAAACCAACTTCAACATGTTCAGCTCAACTAGCTCTCTAGGGGGCGTCAACAGATTTTTCCCAACTTTCACACTTTTTGAATTATTAAACTTTATTTATACCAATTTTTGCATTTCTTCAAATTTTCCAACTTTTCAAACTCAACTACTTCCATATGCTTCAAGATAGAAACTTCAAACTAACTTGACGTGTTCACCTTGATGTGTACTGTAAGGGGTGTCAACAGAATTTTCATATCTTTCATACTGTTCAAAATCTTCAACCTGACTTAAGCACATTTTTTTCAATTTTAATTTAAAATTTCTCCATTAAACTGAATGCAACACATTCAAAATGTCTTCACATCCTCTCCTCTTTCAGTTCACTTTTATATCTACTACTGTATACTCTTGTACTACATTTCAAACTTCTTCAGCTGCTACTTCTTTCATATCTTTTCAAGCAAGTTTCAATTGGTTTCAAGCGATCGTTTCAAGCAGCAGACTCTACATACAAACCCCACAGTTTCTTCAGAAACTACACCTTCTAGTTTCTGAATACAATAAACTGGAGGGGGTATTGGCATATTTATCATGATATGAAAAAGTCATGAGGCAAAAATATGCATCTTGACATAATCTTATCTCTTTGTGAAAACCCAGAGCCTAGAGCCCAGTGAAGGATAAAGGGGAATTTGCTTTATGATCAATCTCTATGCACTGATGACTGTTCTGCTGAAAGGCCTGATAGTCTGTATGCCACAGTTAAGCCTGTTTATAATAACCATTCAAAGGAAAAACTCATTGGTCAATGGGCAGACATAAACATTCTCAAATCTGTGCAGTCATTAGCTTAGTGCACTAAACCAAAAACAATACAGTACATTAATTTCATGTTGAAATGTATTAGAAGTGCAAATAAAATCAAACAACACATCTGCTTTATTATTGCCAGAGATTCCTGAAGCGGTGACTGAGAAGTAACAAAGAAGATTTGTGCTGTGGGCCATTAGCATGTCCTATCAGGATTAGCCCTATCCTCTTCACCTGACTGACTCCAGTTGCCTGGTTTCAATATGCCATTCCTTTCAAAGAGATCAGAATCATCCACAGGCCATTCACACTAGGGACATGGTCTTTTTTTGGCAGGGGATGACAGTGATACAAAGACAATCTCTTTGCTTTTAGCTTCCAGCCCTTCTTTAGGATTATGGAACAAGATCTCTGAAAGCAGCAAAAATTAATCGGCTAGCACAGATTGTACAGTTGTTGGCTCAGACTGATAAACATGTGAATGAAATGGACTATCTTCAGAAGAAATTTTTTTTTTTTTTTTTTTTTTTTTTTAGGTTATTCATTTTAGTTTAGGAGTTTTCTCCCAGCAAATGGGAAACAATCCAAAAGAAAACAATTGTACATTGTATACTTAACAAAATGTTAAAGAGGCTTATGAAAGTCTTTTTCTCACCCTAAGATGCCAATAACCTAAACCTTGCCCTGTAGAATATTCACTGTAGTAGAGACCATGTTTAGCTGCACATAATATCTGAGTTACCTTTCCTATCCTAAACTGAATTTGGCCCCCTTTTATTAAATAGCATGCACTTAACCCAGGAGGATCCTACCTGGAATCCTTGCACTGTGATCCTCACCGTGTCCCCTACCTTTGCCCTAGTGGGGGACATCAAGAGTTTAGGACCCTTAGGAGCAGCTGAAAAGAGAAGAAAGAGACAAAGGAACAGTCATCGTACTGAGCATGAAAAGCACCTCCTGCTGGACACCTGGTTTGTCACAGAGGGAAAGAGGCAAGTACAATTTCTTGTCAATTAAGGTCATGGGGCAAGAAGCGAGGGACCTGCAGGTTCTTTTATCCAAAGGTCTGTGCTGGATTTATTCCCCCTTGGAGAGAAAAAGGACTAAATTGGGTAGATAGTCATTACTAGAGGAGAATGGGAGTGCAGAGGGTGGAGTGTGGCAGCAGTGAGATAAGGGACACTCAGAGTGTTAATTCCCTTGTCTTGGTGTGGACAGCCGCCCCAGATGGCTTTCATTTGGACCATCTAAAACAATGGGGTACAAGCTGGAGAGGAAGGAGGGAGATTCTAATATTTTGAAAATGAGAAGGGCCAATGGTTGTCCTGTGTATGTAATGCAGAGATAAAAAAAAGAATTTACATAATGTTCAAAAATGGTAAATCATTTCATTAATGCTAAGTTGTATAGTCTATTCTGTAATACCATGGGAGACTAATGATGTGAAGGTGCTCTCAGATGTGAAGGTGTTGTCACAAGTTTGAGGGATTAAATTGAGCCTACATAAGCAGGTTCTGCACGATTTGAGATGATTAACAAGTTTCCTAAAGATAACTGCATCACATACTGTGCAGCTCCATATGTTAGACACTGGACTGAGGAGCTCATGAAATGAAAGTGAAGCTAAGGGCATCCTATCAATTACTCCTGTACAAGTGCACCCCAAGAGTTCTTCAATTAATATGCTTTGAACTCTCAATATAAATCACTGGGTGCTGGTTTTCATTGATGAGTTAAACTAAAGGATAAATAAATAAACAGACAAATGACCCCAGTTTTTCAGCTATTAATCAACCTACAAACTGTCCACTGTGGCTAATGAAGCCAAGCCATTTCTTAGGCAGCCATAGACCTTAGGCCTGCCACAGCCTAATGGATAAGAAGCTACACTGTCATATTTGTAAAAAGGATTGAATGCATGCATTGCTCACATATATCAAGTATTGGGATCCTTTCAGAAAACAGAAAAATCCCCACATTTTTTAGGGCATTCACAATGTTGTATCCTAATGGGAGTAAGCCTTTATATGGAGAACTTATAGAGAGAAGTCAAGGAAGAAAATGGGAAGAAAGGGTTGATACATTTCTATGCACAAAGACAACTTCAAGAGAATCGAAAGACTGAGGCACCAGGTCGGAAACTCTTTCACTGCTCTAAAATGGTTTTCTTTATACCTGGATAGTGGACAGTTTTATTTTTTCATTAATAACCATGTCTCCTCATTGTGAAAAATGAAGGTTGACATGCCACAAGGGTCAATATCGGGTCCTATTTTATTTTCTTTATACTTTCTTTCCCTAGGCAACATTATTTATTACCATGGTATTTGTTCCCAGTTTTATGGCAACATCAGCCAAATATACTTCCCAATAAAGCCTACAGATCTTAAAATGGAATCACATTTCATCTATTTTAGCTTCCCTGACTGCCTGTTCACTTTAGTGTTGATTTTAAAATCATGTTAACTTCTAAGGCACTTCATTTGCCTGGAAACTTGCTACACTGCAGAGCTGCTAAATCCTTGGAGCCTATAGCAGATCCTCTGGCAGTGGCCTTCTGGCTATTCCAGACTCTTGACTAAAGACAATGGCTGTGCTGTCAGGGACCCGAAACTCAGGAATGCCCTGCCAGAGGAGATCAGATTGTTGGGATCAGTGTATTTTAAATTACTTCTTTAAAAACTACTTTTATCAGACAGATAATTATTGCTATTATTATTATTGCTAATTTCATTCTTATTCTATTAACCTGGTTTTCTTCATTTTATTTTAATGACTGTCTCATTTTACATTTGTTATTGCTGTTCTTAATCATGTTTTATGTTATAAAGCATCCTTTAACTTTGAGTTTAGAACAGTGCTACATTAAATGTGGTATGTAGTGTAATGTAATATTGACATGAGAGATTTACAAAAAAAAGGTTCAGAAATTTAATTTATTTATTTTTTGGGAAAATAGGAAAATATTGAGATTTTTAGACTGGCAACCAAACCACAGACATAATGTGAACAGTTTGACATGGACAATTTCCACTAAGTGCTGAAGATAGCTGGCATTTCACAGGCTAGCTTTGGCATGGCAGTTAGATGCACTATCTTTCCACCACCCACCCACTAGTAGAAGGGTATTTTTAAATACTGATGCCATGGTGTCACACAGAGCTTGCAAGGCATATGGCTGAGGAGGATGATGGTTGTTTTCTGGGATTGGCTCCAACAGTGACAGTTGGCCTCCTACGTCACTGTTGGAGTCATTTGATTATGGTTGCATGGAGTGTGATGGACATGACACAGCAGTCTCTGAGGATGATGGTCTCACGGGAAATGAGCCATGGTCCCATATGATTTTCACCTCAGATTCAACTTCTCCAGTTCACAAAAAGTAACTGTTATTCCAGGAAACAAACACACCCTCAAGAAAAATTATTATGTAGCCAGCCTCAGGTGCTTTAATATCAAGCCAAGACAACCAAAGGTCAATGCAGCTACGACAGAGTTGCATGGTTGCAAATTGTTGGAGGTAACCTGTCGCAACAGCTGGGTGACTGGTTTCACGGAAAAAGGAAAACTAGAGGGACATGCAACTGAATTTAAAGAACAATAACATGTTTAAGCCCAATATATACAACCTGCATACATGTTACATTACTGACAACCATTTCCCAAAATATACCACTGAAGCAATACATTTTTTATTTTTTTTTCCCCTACCTTCCAGACTGCTGCTTGGTTTCAGTTCATTCCAGTATGCTTTAAAAATCAACCTGTAAAGACTTGAAACATGTTTTAGATACATAATCCATCATAGTGAACATTATGTCTATTAAGTTTTTGAAAAAGTGACTTTATTCAACCGATCCAACATGGAGCTGTGCAGAAGACAATGTACGTCTTCACTAGCGAATATAGTCCCAGAAGAAGACAGCTTTTACTGAGAAATTAAAATGAATGTGCCTTCTACAATTGTGCAAAAGTGTTTGCAGGTGAAATATTAAGGTGCACATATCACCTGAACATTTGATTTTGAAAGATTTGGGAATTTGTCAAAACAGCAGGAAAAGTAAAATACGGTACGGTATAGGTATTGTACTGTCAGTAACATAACTATATGTGGATAGTATGTATAGGCTTACACATGCAAAATCACTAGTATCGTCCTGTAAAGGGCCTGACTACCAGATCAATTTATCATGGTGAATCCTACACTGTGTAATGTCTTTCACAGACTCAACCAACAGGCTAGACTAGGTGACCCAAAGCAGGGAGATAAGAGAGATTGATGAATGTGGGACAGAGCTTGCAGGTGAGCATGGATAAAAGTGAAATAGGAGCATAAAACAATATATTCATGTTGGCAACTGCCAGGAAGACACACACACTCAAACTTGTACACATTTACATACAAATATCCATATTGCATACACATAATCCCCAACCCTCAATACGCACGCATGCATACACACACNCACACACACACACACACACACACATGCACGCTCAGTTCAGCTCACAGACACCTTCCTGAAACTGAAAATCTACTCTTTGATTATCATGGTCTAGCAAAGCAATGATTGAGAGATGTGAGGAAAGTGGCTCTTTCCTCACTGCTCCATGCATAAAATGAGAATTCCACCAGTTGTACAATGATGCTGAATAGTAAACACCTCGGCTCATGTAAATCCAGAGCTTGTTTTAATGTATAAGATGTACTATGTTCATAATACAGCATAGAAGTGCAGAATAGGATCCCAGAGCTTCTAAGGCTAGGCACCGCTCAGATCCATCAGTATGGCAAGCACGGAGCCATTCGTGAATATTCATTAAGTGTAATACAACATTGGTCGATTGTCAGGCTGTCGGTTCGTCTCATGTGGCAATATTAAATCTCTGAAAGATTTATTACTTATGGCCATGAGAAATACCTCCTTTTCATTTCCTGACCAAACACACCTAAGAGAACCAGGACAGCATGTGTGTATACAGTGAGACAGATTCTGAGTGCAGTTACCCAGTTATAGCTACAATCTTATGTGAGCTGTCAATCCAATTAGAGTTTAACAGTGCTTGAATACTAATAATCACATACAAATTTTTAGACTATGAGGCAAATCAAATAGAGGACTCCATTTTTCACAAAACTATCAACTAAGTTACAGTATTATTTTTCATACTCTGAACATGTACCAAGCCCAAAACAGTGCAAAACAATTCTTTGAATTCCAGCTATGACCAGTCACAATGAATAAACACACATTTTTGGCTCTTTTCTTTTGGTGATGAAAAAAAAACAAAACAAAAAAAAAAACATGTCTAGTGATGTTCTATCCACCTCATTAAAGAACAAAGGAAGTGATAAATTAATGAATTCAAACAGAGAAGAGAGAAAAGCTTGTCAAAATATTAGTGCCTTTGACAGTTACAGTTTTAAAGGGCCCATTCCCCTCAGGGTGTGTCATCTGTTTTAATCATCAACACGTGAAATAGGCAAAGAGCCATTTAAATTCTTACTGCAATGCTTTGTCTTCAGAAGACAGCTTGTGCCATTATATCATCAACTTCTACTGCTGTCTCAGGCTTGCATGTGATATACTATGACAGTTATTACATTTCAAAAAGACCTTTTTTTTTTTTTTCCTGAAAAGAGATAATTCCCATTTGGAAAAGTGATAATACCAATATCAATGATTGGTAAGAAAGCAAAATTATTGAGGCTTTTAAAATGAGAATAAAGGGGCTTTGTAGAGTGATGATTTTTATCTCAAAAGTACATTCCTCTTGTCTGTCATAATCATAAACTGATTGATTCAAAAAGTGCAACAGAGAGGAGTCACTATCCACTAATTGAGGCCCAGTAAATTCGTCCTATTTATGTCAAATAGGACGAATATGTCAAATATGTCAAATAATGACATATGACACATATTTGACATATTTTGACATATGTCAAAATATGTCAAATAATGTTAATAGCAAAATCCTCCCCCCCCCCCAAANCCCCCCCCCCCCAAATAATCTGTGAGTGTGGCATCAAAAGAAAGCTGGACTCACTGATGATTCAAATTGCTGCAATGCAATTTTGTCATCACTGCCACCAGGACAACTAAAAAGAGCTTCAGATCCATGAGTCTCTTAAAGGGGAGATAGTATGCTTTTTATTATTTTCCCTCATTTTTATAGTTTAATATAGTAAGGAGTGTGTTACACATTGTTACAGTTGCAAAACTTGCATTTATTAAAGGAGCATACCAGTAGTTTTGCATGTTTGAGCCCAATAAATACAAATACAACCCCCAAACACATTACATTACTGCCAACCATTTTGCAAAATGTACTACTCGAGCAGTAAATATTTGAATTGTTTTCTGACCTTCCAGACTGCTCTTGGTTTCAGTTCATTCAGTATGCAATTAAAATCAATTTGAAGAGAGTAAAAATGTGCTTGAGGTGGGTAATCCATTCACAGTGAACCAAACATCATTCTTATTTTTTGTCTAAGTTACTTAATTTAACCAGTCCAACAGAGAGCAGTACGGAAACAAATGAACGTCTCTGCCAGGGAATATAGTCCCTGGAGAAGAAGGCTTTTACCAAGAAATTAAAAATACCATGTATTCTTCATTCAAAAGTACATTTTAGCAGGTGAAACATAGAATTTTAAGGTGGGTGTATAACCTGAACATTTGATTTTGAAAGATTAGGGGATTTGGGTAAACAACAAGAAAAATAAATTATAGTATTATGTTTTGAAAAATGGTTGTCAGTAATATAATATGTATGTCGGTAGTATTTATTAGACTTAAAAATGCAAAATCACTGGTATGGTCCTTTAAGCCCTGAAAGCTTTCTGTTAGTCCTTTACTTCTGTGGCATGTTCATGTCAGCATGTAAGTGCAACATGATCCTAACATGGTGTTTAGGTAATGTAGTCCTTCAGTTTTCCAATTTGGTAGCAAGATTTAGCTTTGCAGTGTAGTATTAACCTTTTTTTTTTTTTTTTTTNTTTTTTTTTTTTTTTTAGGAAAAAAAAAAAGATTCTGGATTTTATGTATCACGTCTACATAACAGACCAGATAAGTCAAGAAAAGCCTTGAGTATGACTTGTTTTTTGAGGTGTTTATTCCCCACTTGTTTCTTTAACCTTGACACAGGCATTATAAAAGGCTTCTGAATGGAAATGGCTGCTTCCATGTCTGATGACATGGAGGCATGCAGACTGACCCCAGTTGCGCACCAGCATAGCAAAAAAGGGATGCTTTTAAATAGATGAAAGGTAGTGATGTAAGATAAAATGCCAACAGGGAGACAATGCAGCAAGCAAACCTATACTACCTACAGTGTCCTCATTCAGAGTCTATTTTCTGCCTTCAACCATTACCAGCATCACATCGAAGATAATGTCTCCATTTATCATGCCAGCATTGTGTGGCTTTTCTCCAGGACAACCATGCCAACACAGTGCCTTTGAAGTGTTAATGGGATCTGCTGGAAGCCATCTTTGAGTATTTGAAAAAAAGAGAGGTAGATTTTAACTGTAATGGATGACTATAAAAAGTTTAATGCTGACGTTACCCGTAACACTCATTGTTCTGAATCCGATATATGGATCCTTTCTGCTTTGATAGTTAAAAACTGAACAAACAAATAATCCCCTCTGTCACAGAGTTTCTCTCCTTGAAAGAAAGCTCTGAAAGTTAGAGGCTATCCATCTGTATAAAACATTAAAGCCTAAGACTGAGGAGCTTAAGGGAGGTGCTCATTGATGTTAGAAAGAGAGAAACGTCACTGACATAGTCTTTCCAGTGATATAACATGGTCAGTGTGTCTAAATTCTCATTTGACTTCTCTAATTCAGGTTGACTTTTTCAATAACGTTCATGAGTTAACTCAATCTAGCAACAGACAGCTCGATGAATTGCCCTGTCAGTCACTTGGAGTTTTGCATTTGCCACTAAACTCGCAATCTGCTCAGCTGTAACACAATTAAGCAGCATCAAATGAAAATCAGTGTTGTTCTGGGTACATTTGCAAAGGAGAAATAAAGGGGCCCAGTCAGTTTCCAAGTATGGCAAGGGGGATACAAGGAGAGCGCAAGAGATTAAAAGAGAGAAAGAAATGAGAAAAGAATAGTGTGTGTGTGTGTGTGTGTGTGTGTGTGTATGTTATTGAGAGGCTGAATAAGAGGGGCTGGAGGGATGAGAAGAGCGAAGAGCGTACAAACACAATGCATTAGTCTGCATCCTACTCACCCAGAGTGATCTCTGTCTGCATGGGCATAGACAGTGCTGGGTGCTTGACCTCACAGCTGAACAGGGCATCGTTGTCCAGCTGGGGATTGAGGGTCCAGGTGAGTCGTGCCTGCACTACCACAGAGCCGTCACTCTGGGGAAAATGAGTGTGGCTAAAGTAGTAGAGTGGGTCTGTGCTGTGCACCCAGCGGGGGAACTCCCGGCTCACCACTGTCTCTGGGATGACCTCTGTTGCAGGGCTTGGCTCAGAGGCCTTCTGGCCCTGAGTGTGGACACGCTGGGGGGTTTCTGTGTACAGACGGGCTGATCGCCCCNGCCTTCTGGCCCTGAGTGTGGACACGCTGGGGGGTTTCTGTGTACAGACGGGCTGATCGCCCCTCAGGATCCAGAAGGGAGAGGGAACGCTGGAGCTTAGTGTCATCCAGGTCCCTGCTGATGAGCGGCCTGGCTCCTCTCACCTCCGCTGAGCCGCCTCCCTGCTTGGTGGCAGAAGGCATAGTGTAGGAGATCACCTCTATCAGTTCCCCATCTCGTTTGAAGTATACCTTAGATATAACAAGGATGAATGTAATAGAAGAGACAGAAGATAAATAGAAGAGGGACAGAAGAGAGACAGAAAGGCATAAATTACTGCACTCATTTTTTCCTGAACCTCAACACAACAGAACAAACAATAAACTACTTCAAGAACTGACTTTAGGACTGAACTGCAGCTCATATGTTCTGTCAGAAGGCCTTCCTATTAACTTACAGGAGTTTCCTCAGAATTGCATGAGTATATTAACATCTCTGGCAGCTTAATCTCCTGAGAGGGAATTCCATCTCCTATTTCAATACATAACCCCTGGATATTTTCATTCAAATAAGGTCATATAGTCATTGCAAGTGGTATCAGTATTTTAAAAACATATAGCAGATGCTTTCTTTTTGTTGCTCAAGAAAATAAAATGTAATCCAAAGCTCCGTTGAGAACCTTTGGACTTTTAAATTCAATTTGCCAAAGATCAGAGTCATTATTGTAAACACTGTGCTGTTTGAGCTTTTTTATTAGGAGGTGGGTGAAACATACTTTGATATGGTGCCATATCTTGGGCTGACACCTAGTGGGTAAATGAAAAACAAAAAAAACAAAAAAAACAAAAAAAACTTAGTGTTAACAAATAAGGATAAGGCCAAGCACTTGAGGAATAACTTCAAATGATATGATCACATTTAGTAAATGAGTAGAGTCTGTGATGGAATCACAATGCAACTTTATGAAATATGCCATAAGCCTTGAGAGTAACCTCTATTGAGTCCTCTAGTTGCTGATGTTTACCAGGACAGATGCGACATGATTATATTGCATAATACATTGTGCTGTTGTGATATATCATAATATTTACTGCAAAGCAGCTAACCGGTATCTGCCAGAGGCTGGTACATACCCACATGGGGCTCAACCCCTTGCTCATAGGTGCTTCAGCAGTATCATGGCTCAAAGAAAAAAAAAAAGAAAAACTTAACTNCCCCTTGCTCATAGGTGCTTCAGCAGTATCATGGCTCAAAGAAAAAAAAAAAGAAAAACTTAACTGCTAATCCAACCTGCTGCTTTTTACTGCCAACCCAGGTTTACTCTATGGCCCCATCTACCTGTGTTACACTCTAAGTACTGACATAGGATCATACCTACATTTTGCTGTCAGATAAGCTACTCAAATTAGTTTACTTATTAATTTTAGGATTTTGATTGTAAAAATTTCACCATTGTAGTCAAAAACATGAAAAGAGAACACTCATATATCACAGTCTGTTGTACTGCAGGTACTATCTTGGTTACTAATTAGTGCATACACATGTAGGACAGACACTGTCCTTTTTTTTTTTTTTTTTTTTNTTTTTTTTTTTTTTTTTTTAAATTGCTCCCCCAAAAGATAAGTAGAGCCAAGGTTCAGTGCACATACAGGTGCCAAAATTAGGCTATTAGAGCCCATGTTCTTTTTTTTTTTAAATTAGCTTTCCAAAACGATTTGAGTTGCAGGTTGTGCTTAGAATATGCTTACATCATTCAGATATCTGCACATGAGCACTGCTGTGTGTGTGTGTGTGTGTGTGTGTGTGTGTGTGTGAGTGATTTATTTTACTGTCTCCTCTATTGAATCTACAAGTTAATAGTCCTCAAGATGTATATATTGGCATAAATGTACTGATTATAGCCCGATATGGCATGGAAATACAGTATAGCTACTTAATTCAAGCTGCACTAATCAACATATATTCCTTTTTTTTTTTTTTTTNCTTTTTTTTTTTTTTTGAGCATTCAATACCAATTACCATATGTATGTTGACCTCCTGTCACCTGCAGACCTAAAGATTAAAATCCAATAGGATAATGGAAACCAGAAACAGCCTCAAATCCATAATGACCTCATTGCTTCTAACCTTCTACTCACAGCCTCCTGCAAGCTCCTAGTGCTACTAGACAATTTGCAAAGAAAAGAAGCTTTTTCACAGTGTATTAAAATACCCCATTAATTATCACAGCAGGTGGAGGCAGAGCAGCATGGATTAGAGTGATTCATGCACCTGTTCCAAAGCTTTTGTTGGGCAAAATGGTGTATGTACACAATGACACCTGTGTTAGCTGTGGATTACTATCATAAGGAAACAATTCTATAAGAATTAATTCTATGGATTTTAACAACTTTGATTTGTTTGTCATTCAAGTGTAAAGTTAATTTGTGGACATAAATTGGTTAAGCCATGTACATGCCATGTGTAGCTCAATTTGTCCAATATGTTAGATATGTCAAAGAAAAACCTTTAGTGGGTTGTTCCATACAGCAAACCATCAAGCATCAGTTTACCTATTCATAGCTATAACACTAATGACAAAATGTTCCCATTATCGTCCATCTGCTTGAATCAATCTGCAATAATCAAGGAATCAATTATTGTTTCATCAAAGACATGAATTAAAAGCATAATTGATGTGTGGCTGCAAAAGAGAGCATAACGTGTGTCATTTGTGTCCTCCTGAATGGCCACTTCATTCTAATTTCTAATTCATTACAAGGAAACACTTCATGCATATAGATACAGACACAGATGGAGGCATGGATTTAGATTAAAATAACTGTCTTTATATGGGACTGTTACAGGGATTGTTTCAGTGTTTGGCTAATGTCATTATGACTTTAGGTTTTAGAGACTTTCCCCTTTCATTGTTAGTGATTGTAACACCAGGAAGGCAGCAACCACTCTAAGCTCCAAGTGAGTCATTAATTAAAAATTAAAAACAGCAGAATGTGTCATTGTTTCATTGTAGTTTAAATTGTACATATTGTGCTTTATTAGTTTCCCTGATTTTTATAGTGTAATATAGTCTGAGTATATGTTGAACATATTTAAAGTTGCAGACTTGAGCTTCACTCCAAAGCAAATGCATCCAGTAAGTTTTGCTTAGTCCTTTACTTTCATAACATATTGATGTCACAATATAACACCAGATTAAACATGCACAAAAGCTATCCTGAAAATTTCATTTTCATTTTTGATTAGTCCTTTACTTCCATACATGCTTTTAACATGTAACATACCCACAAGGCTAGCGAGCAAATGTTTGGCCAGCACACACTGTACCAAATGGATCAATTGGAAAAGAGCAGGCATTGTGGGAGGGCATTTTTAAAAGATAGAAGCTAAATTGGCTGTTTTCACTCAGCTGGTGCTGTGGCAAAGGTAGAAGTGAATCAGTGTTTTTTTTTTTTTTTTTTTTGCATATTACAGCATTGCAAAGGTTAAAAATAATACACTAATATGTCCAAAGTAAGGATGTAAAAAGCATTCCTCCACCACAGCACTACAATAAACACTTCCCAGCAAAACCAAAAGAAGGTTTTCTACTTCAAAGCTTTTATTTTCAGAAAGTAACCTCTTGAATTAAATAACTGACAGTGAAAGCATGATATTAGCTTAAGCTGATTGCTGGAATGTGTTTTTCTTAAGAGTGACAACTGTGGATTTTGTCCCCCATTTCAGACAAATGGCCCTGCTCTGGTTAGCTATCATGCAGAGCCTCTTCCTCCTGAAGATGAAGAAGGATCCCTGTAAAACAAGAGCCCTCTCTACTTATATATATGGGTAGTGAAGATAAAATCAAGATAGGTTTCACACTTGAAGATTATATTCAGATTTTTTTTCATCCTGAGAATGTTTATTTATTTATTTTTTATTTATTTATTTATTTATTTATTTATTTAAATATTTATGACTTGAAATTCTATCAAGCAGAAACACTATAAAAGTACTGGATTGTGAAACATGTTGACATGGAATTATAACTTTCTGTCTGGCAGCATTTGGCAAATAATTTTGTGAAAGGACTGTGTTTTCTGATACTTATTTCTTTTTTGAGCATTAGTGCTCTTATTGGAGAACAAAGAGCATTGAAATTTAAAAAAAAAAAAAAAAAANAAAAAAAAAAAAAAAAGAAAATTGAGAGAGGGTGATGTGACAAAGGTCCTGGGTCAGACCATATACCCTGTGACATACTTAAATGATCAAGATCCCTTTATTTTTAGAGAAACTTTGGCATTTAAATATTGAAAAATAAACAACAATTAATGAAAGTTTGTCCTATCCAACGGTGTTATCTGCAAATTACACTGAAGGAAAAATCTGTCATCTCTGTAGAGTTATTCTGTATTCACTCATACTATGTAGCAGTTCATTAAATTATCATTCTCTAGGCAGAGATAAGAGAAAATGCCTCGGTTATTTTCCCTGTGTTCAACCAGGAGAGCAAACATTGATTAATTTTCCTCAAGTGATTATAAGCTACCAGAATAACACCAAGGCTGTCTCCCATTGTGATACATGTCTCTATAAGTGGCTGCATATCACAAAGTGACATGGGCACTTTGCATTAAAGGCAACTCATCTAAAGCAATATAGTTGTCCTGCTTAAAACAGTTTATCGATACTATGAAATTTATGTAGTTTGTTCCAACACAGCAATAAAGAACTTCATCTGAGGAGATACAAATCTATTGAAATAATAAAGCTGATTTTTTTTTTTTTTTTTTTTNTTTTTTTTTTTTTTTTTTAATTTCCAAGAATATAATTTCAGAGAAAAATCTGAAGTTCACTAGATATGCCGTAAAGAATTCAAACAGGGCACATTGTGTTTAATAAACACATTGGTTTATTCGATAATTAGATAACATTTTGCTGCTGCCTATGACTTAGAAAGCATAACCTGTTTCCATATATAGAGTAGAGGTGAATGATTTTAGTTCTGTTGTATTGTTCTCTTACACACAGACATTGAACAGAACAAAGTGATTATCAATCACACCTCTGTAATAAATCCCCAAACACTTCATCGTCTTCTGTTCAGACAATGAAACCAGACACGAACCACTTACTTCATTCTGAAATGAATTAGTTCCGAAAAGAGAAATATGTAATTCTAAGCAGTAGTCCATACACAATGCCATAGCAGGAGTGAAATTAACCAGAGATGACATGAGAAGGGCTTCACATTTCGCCTGTGAATAGATGGTGATGAAAGCACCTGCACCCTGCAGACTGCCAAGCTGCCCCCACCTCACTACCATCTCAAACATGAAACTGATTTGGAAATGTAACAATCATGCATCAGTCCATATACACCTTTATGTTGCTGCAATTAATCATGATGATGTCAAAAGGACAAGGCAGTAATTTTCACGGTGACAGAATGATTCAATGAGCAGGCATGAGAGAATGAGGGAGAGAGAGGAGAGAGGCAGAGGGAAGCATGCTGGCCATGACTTAATCAGCTTTCCTTCTTATTATTAACTGTTATCTTTCCTCTTTTCAATCAGCACTTGCTTGTGTTCTAAGGATGTACGAATGAGTGGCACTGGAAAGCTATTATTGCGACCCGCTTGCTTCAGTGACATCAGATGCCGACAGAGCTTCAAACATAAAACCAGGTGCTTTAACACATCCAGGCCATTGTATCCTGGCTTCTAAAAGCCTCACTAGGAATTTCATGTTGGATGTCTCTAAGAGGAAGTGAAAGGAAAGTGTTTTCTGAAAAAAATAAGAACTGCAATTAACAGAAATAACTTAAAAATGTAAGGTAATGCTGCTAAACTGCACGCACTATGCTCATGTTTATGTACAAACCTGGCTTGTGAGAGATGCTGTATCTGTACATCAGAGTTCCAAAGAATTTTAGGGCAAAATGTACAGATCAGACAGCAACATTTCTTTTTTGTGTGAATATGCCGATTCTGTATTATGCTCTAAGAATGAGATGCAAAACAGGTTACCATACTACTTTTGATTGTTTTTTTCAAGCATCCTTGAAAAAGTAAATTGCTATAATTTTATGGAAAAATGTGGATGCTGATGGGACTATGAAAATACCATTTATAGCACAAATTACTATACAACACAGTAATTACAATCATTACTTTAAGGTACTGAGTCTGATCTGTAGCATAATCAGCAACTCCTTTGTTTTCTACCAATCAGGCATATTCAGAGGTGTCCTTGCCATGGGAGGTGAACAATGCTCTTACAGCAGGAAACTTTTTGATGCATGGCAACATAACATCTGAGTGAAAATCAGTGAAAATTGGTACAATCCCACAATGTTGGACCACAGTTATTAATAATTATTTAATTGTTCATCTGTAACTTAATGCTACTGTTGCAATTTTCATCCAGTATACCTTAAACTCCATTCATTTTCTTAATGTGAAACTATTTTCTATATTAGATAGTAGTATAGTATCCAGTATTTATATATATAATTTTTTATGTAGGATCTATTGTAAAATATTTGTAATGATTTAATGTTACCTACTTTTACTCTCCCTTGATGCAGTACTGCTGTGCACACTGAGTGAAAACAGGCTATTTTAGGTACTGTCTGTTTCAGGCTACCCTCCCACCTGCTCCATTCTGATTGACCAGCCACAAAATGGTGGATGCTGGAGAAGTACTCACTTACTAGCGTCTTACTTTGTGGGTGACTCTTATAAATGCAGAAGTAGAAAAACTTAAATATGTTACATGTTGATACCAACATTTTTTGGATGTAAAGGACTAATCAAAAATGAAACTTTCAGGACAGTTCAGGACCTATAGTATGGGTTTGTCGGAATACATTTCTTTTGGTGTGAACCTCAAGTTTTGCAACATTGACAATGTTCAACACATACCCTCCTATATTGCACTGTAAAAATGAGGAAAAACTAGAACAATATTACAATAACATACAGTATTTCAAATCAGCATTCAGTGCAATCAAAAAATGCAGTTATTTATCCTCACAATAACTAAAAATGTACACACTTTAGGACAACTAAAAAAGAATACATGAGAAATACCGTAGATGATATTATTTAGCAGCTGTTAAATACCAGCCCAATAAGTCAGGGAAATTCTTTTAAAGTTGTGAGCCACAACTGGGACCAGGCTTGTCATGATATGACACTGAAAATAGAACTGACAACAGCTCATTTTGCAAGAAGCCCCTGGGCTGCGGCACCGACAAAGACTAAATGAGTTTCATCAAAAAGCAAAGGGAGCTGTTTGAAGCTGCAGTCACATAACTGGGCCAAAGCAGCAACATTCAAGAAAATACTTACAAATCTCATAATGAGGTTTTGCTATGCAGTGTGACTGTGAACAACTTAAATTGAAGAAAAGGCCACAGTTTAAGCGTAATATTTGTACTCATCCTTAAAACTGAGTGAGACCAAGTAAACGATAATACCATAATATATTAAGACTGATGCCACAGCATGTTATTTATCTTGGACTACCACATAAATTTAATGTTAGCTTTGATTATTTTTATAACAACTCTGACTTGCCACGCTAAGATTAGACATTCCATTTAATAATGCCTAACAAGACGCATTACTAAATGGCATACACTATGATATACTGTATGTATGTAACACAATATGAATAAATATGTATATGTTATTTTAACTTATTTATTTATTTATTTATTCATATGTTATTTTATTTATGTAAATGTTATTATTATTTTATGTTAGTTCAATTTTGTTAAAGGACTAAACATTTTTCCATGCCACTTTGAAATTTCAAATTTGCAAGTTTTGGTTGCCTGAGAGATTTAAGCTCTACAATCTATCCACAAAAAAATGTGAAGGATTGTTTACTGTATCTTGAATTTATCTTAAGGCCATGATGCACCAAGAGTGACGTGAATAAATGACAATAACTGAAAGTGCTAATTTCTCGGATGCAAATTTGTTGCGGTAAATATATATTTACACCAAATTGCAATGCGATTTTTGCAAATTATTTATAGGGTTAGATATTTGCAGCGATTCACCCCAAAACACACACAATGAAAAAAAAAATAAAAAAATGGCATCAGCAAGAGATGATGAGGACAAAAGAAAGGGAAAAAAAAAAATCGAGATTCTGGGTGCAGCAAACACTAAGGAGGAGGAAAGAGGATGGATAATTTTATTGTTTAATTAGTCAGCATTTATTGTTCATATCGACTATCAATGAGAGAAATCCAATGGAGTATGTAGCAGCAAAACACTTCCAAAATGTCCTTTAAATAGATTTTTTATTTTTCCATTTCAAGTCTGATTTAATTTAATTTCTGACAATGTGAGTGCCAATTGACCATGGATATGGAGAGAGCTTAGGATAACTGAACAGCTGAAAGCTTTAAAATCTCTTTTCCTCCATTAAGAATTGCAAACTGATCCAGCGGCGCTGAGCTTTAATGGCTTGACACTCCCTGTGACATCACAACGGGGAGCACCTCACTCATCTAGCAGGAAGCAACTGAGAGACGGAAATCATATTCACCTTGCATTCACCTCTCACTGGGCTCATAATTGCTGGAGATAGGTGTTCTCTAGGTCCAGAGTCCATTACCATACACCCATGGACAATGATTAATGACCCGGCTGGAACAAACAGCAAGTGATGGCGATCAAACAGTGCCTGTAAGCTCTTGGGCCACCAAACACCCAGATATTAGTAAGACCTTGCCTTGCACTTCAAAATGTTGAGGGAAAAGTGTGTTTATATGTGTGTATGTGTGTGTTTCACAAGCTTTTGTGCCTGAATGCATGTATTCCTTTGAATGTGCACATACAGTGATAATTCTGTGTGAGATCATTACGATCATGTCACTGCTATTAGACAAATTGCCCCGCGTGTAACCATCAATAACTTTAATGTGTCTGTTTCCTAAATCTGAACTACCTTTTTTTAATGACTACATTGCATGACTAAATTAGTGCTGGTAATCAATCACAAGCCAATCTCTAATGGAGGTAACAGCAGTACTGTGACAGCTACTTTAAATGACTGCAGGAATTCACCATATCTGTGTATTTGTCCTTGGTATGCTCCGCATAAAGCTTGATACCAACTCTTTGTACCCACAAGGTTTCTTTTTAGCAAGTAATGCTAAATAGATGTCAGTGGGAAGTATTGAGATCAAGGATCCTGCTGTTGACATGCAACTTTTGAAAACCTGTACAGAAAGGCCCTATTTCTGCAAAGTTAAAACATTTGTGACTTGCAGCGCTCTGTGTGCAGATATCAAATGGAAAAAGCAGTAAACAACAAGGATTCATATTCCCAATGGACAAGCAGCCTGGTGTATCTTTAACAACAACAACAACTCACCGATGGTGCTGGTTTTCCTCCCTTTGCAGTGCAGACAAGAGTGAAATTCTGGGCTTGGTATCGACTGAATGGAGCCGGAGTGTTCTCTGCCAGCACCGATATGTTGTTTGGAGGTGCTGTGGAGGACAGGGGACAGCTTTGTGAAACAATATCCAACACCATGTGACACAACATCAATGACATATGCTTTAGGTGATAGAAAAACTCTGCATTCCAGAAGTTATTTCCTCCTCCCCAATCTCCCTGAATGAATCAGTTAATTCATAGAAATTCAACAACTATCACCTATGGTTCTACGTGAAGGCGTAGAGAGAGAAAGAACAATGCTGTGCTGTGTTGATCCCAGCAAAATAAAACAGACGCAAATTGAAAAATGCAAATCCATGACTTCATATCCTTTTTTATTTTATTAAAGATACTGTTGGTGTATTCTCGCCCCCCACCCACCATTTTTGCACAATGGATCCTTTATTATTTAGACTGCCAAATTTTTACAATGTAACACAAAACTAGAGTTATCTTTGGGAATACAAAATGAATAAATAAATAAATAAATAATTAAAATAAAATTATCAAAAGATGGGCTCCGATATGCAGCAAACGTTATTACCTCTGCCAAGGAGGTTACATTTACACCCACATCTGTTGGTCAGTTTTATTCAAAAAGTTAGCAGATTGTGAAGAAACTTGGTGGAAAAAGGTGGGACATGGCCCAAGGAAAAAACAAACAAACAAAACAAAAGAAAAAAAAAATGAGAAAAACTATTAAATGTTAATGATGGTTTAGATCCAGGGGCAGAATAAGGAAGTTTTTAAATGATCTGATAATATTGTGAGATGGGGCATTTTTTTTGTTTGACTACTGAAAAAAAAGTAATAAATTTCATTTGAAAAAAAAAGAAAAAAAAATATAGCCACAAGTGGCAATAAGCTGGGTCCAAGCATGTGCGACAACTCAACAAATGATTCAGTTTTTGCAGAAGTCGTGTGTTGCAGATACTCATCAAGTTCGGTGACAACAGACCTAATCATTCATGAGATATTGCAGTTTATGTCGACTAAACCACACCCACTCAACATTGGTGGCAAAACTTTTGTAGCAAAATGATAAAGAATATCAAAAAATGAACTTTTTCTGGCTTGGTTCAGACATTGTGTTGCAAAGTTTTGTGTCAATTGAGTCAAAGCTGTAGGAGTTTTGACTCAATTGACAGTTCTGGACAAAATTCAAAATGGTGGAAAATCTATGTATTGGAAATGGGCTTACATGGATAGAAGTGCGTTATCCCAAGGAATACAGAGAAAAAAAAAATGATTCTACGATGTACGGTTCAGAAGTTATTGATGAAGTTTACTGTGGATGTTATAACGCTCCCATCAGGTTGGTTGATGACTCAGTTTTTTACAGCTGTCTTTAGTGAACATGTCCACCAAGTTTGGTTATAGTAGACTAATTCTTTCAGGAGATATACCATATTTTATAGCACATGTTGGAAAATAAGCCACGCCTTCAATTTTGTCAGCCCATTGCAGAAAAACGATAAAGAATATCAAAAAAACTAAGAAGGTACTTTTTTTCCCCACTTGGTCCAGAAATGCCACATGCAAATGTTAGTGATGATGAGCCAAAACTGTAGGAGGAGTAGCAAAAAAAAAAAAAAAAAAAAAAAAAAAAAAAAAAAAAAAAGTTTAGGAAAAAATTCAAAATGGCGGAAAATCTAGTCAGGCGGAAATGGGTGTGGCCTATGTGGTTAGATGCATATACATCCAACGAATCCAAAGAAAAAAGAATTTTGATTCTAGGACTTACGGTTCAAAAGTTATAGACCAATATACGCCAAAATTTTGAATTTGCTATTATAGCACCACCTTCAGGCCGATTGGTTTACATTTTGTCACCTAAGTAGTGGTGAAGTTTTGAGCCTATGTGCTGCATTCTGTAGCTGTAGCTTTTATGGTTTCTGCTGCCCAGATACTTTTAGTGGAGAATGAAGAATGATCTGAGCAATAACAATAGGATTCCCAGCACTACGTGCTTGGACCCCTAATAAAACAATACAAATATTGGCCTTGGCAGTGGTATGCACTCTAATGAGGTTTTCATTTGAGTATTTTTTTGGTCTGAATATTTCATTAATTTACACATAATGGGTCGCCAAGACCTGGTGGTCTTAAAATGATAACAGACAGGAAGGGATGTTTCAAGCTCCCCAGGGATCTTGTGAGTTGGATGAGGCTGGTAAGGGAGCAAATCTCATACATATCATATCCCTAACCCTGCATCTGAATCTCTCTGGGGATCCCTGGAAGTATGTCATGATGGTGTCAAGGGAAAACATGTGAAGAGACTTCACAGCATTAGAAAGGAGCAGGGCAAGGAGAAGGAAGTAATGAATGGAAATCTCCCACATCCCCTCGAAAATCAGATGTACTACAAGCAGTACCCTGTCATTGATAAGATGTCTTGAGGGTGAATGTAAATTCTCAGCAGAGCATCTTGTGGCTGATTCAGTGAAATATCAACAAGGCAGTACCTGACTCTAGCTGGTGATGGCCAGCTGCATGCAGATTTTAAAGAGAACTCTGGGATATCAAAGGCATGTTCCACACCATTTGTTGAAGAGGCATTAAAATATTGAATGTTTCATGTGTTCGGTATATGCCTTTCTTTGATGAGTGTTACCATGATCATCGTGGGTCAGCAAAATCAACCACATTTTCCCATTAAAGGACTGTACTGGTGATAGTGCATGTTTGAACCCAATATATACAGTCCTCATCCACATTACATTACTGACAACTATTTCCCAAAATATACTACTTTGTGATAAATTTAAGATTTTGTTTCCTCCCAGACTGCCATTGGTTTCAGTTTATTCCAGTAGGCTATTAAATTCAACTTGTAGAGACTTCAAACCTGCTAAAGATAAATAATCAATCACAGCGAACACAATGTCTATTAGTTTTTTTGTCAAAGTAACTTTATTTAACTGATCCAACACGGGACTGCACGGAAGACAATGTATGTCTCCACCAGAGAATATATGCTGCTGCATTTCAGTTACCTCAGAACTCGGACTTTTCCGATCTGCTACTTGGAAAAATGTGTTGGAACAGCACTTGAAGTCGGAGCTCCGACTGGAAAACTCGGACCAAAATTATCTACCCTGACTTCACGAGTATGATCACACTCAACATGGCAGTGCCCATGGAAGTAAGCTTTGTGAACTAAATGGTCAGCCAACAGCTGAGTATTTCTTTTTCTTGCATGACATTGAAATAAAAAGGTCAAAATATATCACCAAGTTAACTATCTATAGTTTATAACAACTGTTTGCCATTGATACATAAGTGTAAATATCAGAACATTTACTTCTCTGCATAAATGCATAAATGCATAAATGTGTGTTAATATCACCGTGGGTGATATTAACACAATCCAACCAAACAGTCCTGTAGTCTAACTTTACTTTAGCTAGCATTTATTACTAAGTTTATTTAATCTTACAGTTTATTGGTGTTCAGCCATGCTTTTTTGTTTACAATTGGCTGGAAGGGTTTGAGGTCAGAAGTCAGAAATTCCAACTGGGAAAGTCTGACTTCCCACTGGAACGCAGCAATAGCCCCAGGAAAAGATGGCTTTCCCATCTACAATTGAGCATAAGTGTTAGAAGGCAAAGCATTGAATTTTTCAGGTCTATCATCTGATCATTTGATTTTGAAAAATTAGGGGATGTGAAATAACAGGAAAACTAAAATACGGTTTTATGTTTTCGAAATTGATTCTCAGTAATGTAGCATATATGCGGGTTGTATATATTGGGTTCAAACATGCACAATTGCCGGTGTGGTTCTTTAAACATTTCCTTTGATTGTTACTACAAATCCAACAGCAATGTTTCAGTTTAAAAGGCCTGAGAAATAGGAGCATTTATGAAACCTGTTAGAGGCTGGAAGTGTGTATGAGTGTTCTGTGAGAGGCAACAGAAGAATCTCTTCAAAACACCACCATTTCTGAATCCATCAGCTACACTTTAAGGTAGATAGGAAGCAGGAAAGGTCATGAGCAGAGAATCGCCTTTTGCAGCAAGCAGCAAGTGTCACTTTTATGTGTAAATCTATCAAGCAGGTTTAAAAAGACATGCCACAGCAATTAATTGATTAGAAAGCAGGGAGAGTTGGGGGGATTCAGCTGCTGGCCTGGGTGTCTCTGTGTTTCCACACCTCTTAATTGCTTATTGATGGGATTCATACGGTTGTAAATTAACCTTAGAACACTCCATTAGCTTACTGATAAGCCTGTCTGAACCTGGAGTATGAGAAGCTGTCAGAGGTGTCTGTTCCTGGCCAACAATGCTCCTGGTACTCAACATGGAAGCAGTGTTGCTGTTAAAATAGCTCCAACACGGTTATGTTGCTGCAGTTTGAACAGCATGTAATCATGCTATGTACAAAACAGTTTAGCCTATTAGACTTTTAATATTGATATCATTCTGATTAAAAATGGGGCTGTGGTCCAATAAATATGTCTGTAACAGAATTGTCACTTTGCTTGTTTCTTTTTTTTGTTTGTCAGAAGAATCTTAAAAAGTAACTCATGGATTTTGAAATAATTCTGTGACTTTTTGTTGGACTTGGGTCAAGGAAGAGTTGATTGGATTTTTGACAATTTCTTGAAAACTAAGATGAATTCTCATGGAAAAAAAATCAGGGATATGCATTGGGATGACCCTATCTATAGACTTCCTTGATGCCTGTTGTGTCATCCAGTCAGGAGCCTGTAGGGTGAAGTTGTGTGCAGCCTCCCTCCTTGTCTGAACCTCCTTGTGCTTGAACCTTGAGTTCATGACAATATCATTTGATAGACTACAACTAGGTGCAATTTAGCCCAGATACAGGTATTGATCTGGGTTTGGCAGATTAAAATATATGCTCAGACAGGGTCACATTTATACATTAACAAATGAGGTTGGAAACATGCAACGTCCACTAATGTGTAGCTAAGAGGATCCTGACCCAGCACTATCTTTTGACATTTTCAACAGTTACAGATACAGATCCTGACAAAGATGATGTTCATAATACCACTGTAAAAGGAAATGGCATGATGGATATTTTACATGTCTGCGTTCAAGACAATGAGCATTGGCAAAAAAAAAAAAAAAAAAAAAAAAAAAAAAAATCTAAATAAGAAAACTGTTGGGCCTTGGCAGAGGTATATGCTGGATGAATGTTCTCTATTTTATCTGCAATATGTTTCAAGCACCGTCACCATTCAGTTAACAATTATAATCCATTTTCACAATCTTATCAGAGGTAAAGCTGATAATATTGCCTTAATGAAGAAATCCAGGCATGTGAATTTCTTCACATGCCTGGATTTGCATGTTGAAGAGATACTCAACAAGCTACACCAAACATTTAATTTAGACAAAGATAATCTCATCCAATGCAATATCGTTATATAAAGTAATTACTGTTAATTGCAAGTCTTCACTTGATGGATATATGTTTTTAATATATTGTTCCAAAGCAAAAGGAAACAGATGTTAATATAACCACGATGAGATAAATATTGAATAAAATAGTAGTTCTGGGGATCTACAGTTTGATAAGTATGCAGACTACCCTATCATATTGGGTGGGGGGCAGCTAATAGGAGTATTTAAAGCCAACAACAAAGCAATAAGCCTTTGCAGTGCACAGTAGATCTTGTTTTTAATCATGCTAAATATTTCACAAACACAACCACCCAGTATAGTATTACTGTAAGTATTATAGTATTATAGTATTACTGTATTGAGTGTGATGATGGAGTTTAAGCCTTTCATACTGCATTTAACTGCAGCTCTCTTTGCCCAGTTGATAAAGGTTGACCTATTTTCTTCCCCTTTGCTTTGGAACTGCAGTTATTTGTTGGAGCTGTTGTCTGTTTTAAGTGCAGGTGTCTGCCTCTCACTGGAATACTAAAACATGCATACCAATCATTTAAAGACAAAAATAAAATAAAATAAATAAATAAATGAAAAAAATTCACTCCTGACAAGGTTAGTGCCTAGCATTTATATACTGAAAAGTACTGATACAAATCGCGAAGAAATAAACTTCTGAATCAAAATGCTAGAAGTCACTGTAGTCACATCTGCTAAACAAAAAGCTCTGCAACAGAGACATCTTGAGGGGGAAAAAATATCAAAAGCAAAGAAACTTTTAGAAAAAAAGACATGTCAATATCTTTGACATTTTTGGAGGCTTCTTTAAACACTCAAGAAGAATTCAAGTACAAATAAAAAGATTCTAGCCTCTCTCCCCACCATACCACATTCCTTACCTTAGCATTCCATGATAAAACCTGTACAGCTGTATGAAAGTCAGGAAAAAAATATTCATGCTTTATGCTTTATGTGCCTTGCATTTTCAGTGTTTTTCAGACCACACTGTCCTATACTTCCTGAGAAAATTCTTCAGCTTTAAAAAGCTACCATATATGAGATGTCTCATCATGCAAAACTTTGACAGTAAGGTTTTATCTGACAACAACCATTTGATCCAACCAAGAAAATCCTTAAACATTTTTGAGTAGCTCTGCCAAACATGGCACTTACAGAAATCCTGACATATAATGCACCTGCTTCCCCTTTGTCCATTTATAAGAGTAGTGCTGTACCAGTTGCATCAATAGATATCCGCCCCTCTATCATATCCAGCAGTCTCTCATTCTCCACCTATTTCTTCTTCTGTATGCTTAAAAAAAACCACAAAAAAAAAAAAAAAACCTGCAAATAAGATTGGAGGCGTGTGGAATAGGAACATCTTTAGTTTAATGATCCCAAGAGATTTCTTTCCCTGGCTTCATAATTAAGGGATTTAGAGCGCTAGAGACATCTGGACCCACAAGAATCACCCTCCCTGTGTTAACACCCTGGCCTCAGGTCTACATCTCTGGGGGTTTATTTATGGGGGGGGC
>VXCM01002398.1:74377-141420 GCA_014773175.1 Lucifuga dentata
GAGGGGGAGGGGGGGGGATTGGAAGAAAGACATCAAGGTCATCCTCTGCTTAATTTCACTGAAGGTAAATTAGTGAAAAGATTAAGCTGTAGGTTTTTGTAGCTGGTGGTGGTTTTTATTTTTATTTATTTATTTTTTTTTCCAACTCAAGGGTGCCAAAGTAATCTAAATAAATTGTGAATGGTTTCACAAGACATTGTCAACAGTTTTTCACTTCTCCGTGTGATGAAGACTAGACCAATCAATGTCAGTGGAGGATTACATTCTAGACAAATAGTCTATGAGTGACAGCTAAAGAATGATGTCCAGAATGGGAGTGAAGTCAAAACTGCTCGCCATGAGATTAAATGTTTGTTCTTATGGTACAGTTGCAGTAGTACAGGTATTGAGGCAGAAGTTTACCACGTTTTCCTACCACTCATGGTTTAAGCTGCTTGACTGAGCAGGAACATAATTTATCCACAAGGTATGATGCACAAAGAGAGAGCACATACAATAAACCAGTGATCAATGGATAGGTAGAATGACAAATTGCGGGTATGTTGTGCAACATAAACATTAAACTTCTAAAGTATCCTTTAATCTACATTTAAATTGAATATAAAACCAAAGTGCTATCAGTAGTATAATTCGACCAAAAAAAAAAAAAAAAAAAAACATTCCAGTAATTCTATAAATGGCATTGCAGGTTTAGTTTCAAATGAACTGATACCTGAGTAAGCACAACAACTTGTTATCTTTGTCCCACAATTAAACTGGAAGACACTGAAATTGAAAACCTTAAATAATTACACTAATGTTGCTTTTATGTTAACTATTTAGACAGCTTATGGTTATGTGCTATTGTCGCTTTTTTTTTCCCCTTTGTTTACTGCGTATTAGCTTTTATGCATGACTTAAGTCACCAACTATCCTATGTGGATGCTTTTCAGTTTAGTCATAAAAGAACATTAGTTCTGAATGTTCTACTGAAGAGCTTTGCTTTAATAAAACCTCCAAACACTAATTTACAGCAACATTTGTTAGGATGGTAATTTATTTGGACTTTTTCTATACAAAAAAAGGCATGACCTTATTTGATTTCTGTGAAGCAGGTTCAATGGGTACAGTGAGAGCTATACCTAAGCAAATCCTGTGTATTCTGAATATATATGGACACATTTCCATCTGTACTGAGCAAAGCCTTGAAGTAGTGCAATGTCATCAGTATGCAAAACAATATCCTGTCTGAATTTAGAGGGTTTTTTAGATTTGGAAGTGGAAATGGAGCAGGCAATAGATGCAAATGGACCCAAAAGAACATATAAAAAGGATTTCTGTCTTCTTAGTACAAAGTGACAATATCACAGTGTGTCTGTATTCTCTCTGATACCCAAATCTGTAACAAAAGCCACAGGCTAGAAAATACCATGTGTTAAATTAATGTAGCACATTTTGCAAGGCAGTGTCTGATGGCAGTAGTAGTGGGCTATTTTTTATTGTTCCCTATGGGAAGGGGAAGGGTATTCTTTTTTTTGCCTTTTACAAGGAGAGGTCAGAGGTCAGGTTCAGCTACAAACAGCATCCCTGGGGCTGTTGGGATGTAGTGCCTTGTACAGTGACCCAGATACTTGAACCTGTGTTCTCTCTGCTCACTATGTTGCCCTAACACTAATATTTGACCCTGTATGTCTGACAAAACATGAGAGGTCCTGCCATTTGTATTTTCATACATAGTACTGTATAAATCGTTTAAGTTGTCTATCTGCAATAATGTTCCACAACAAATTCAAGTATATGTAGTGTAACTGCAAACATAAGAGAACAAAAATTATAATGCGTCCCCTCTAATTAAACATAGTCTGAAATTATTCCTTTTATAGGTATGAATCTCTTTGGACAAACTCATAGGTCCTGAACTGCTCTTAATGCTTCATTATTGATAATCCTTTAATTTCGTAACATGTTGACATCAACATGTAACATGCCTGGTATGTTTGGGAGCATTTGACCAGCATCCATGTTTCATAGTTTGTGGGTGTTACTAGCTTAGGCATGGCTGGCCAATCAAAACCAAGTACACTTTTCAGGAAGGGGCTTAAAGAGACAGTGCCTAAAAATGGCCTGTTTTCACTCAGTGTACACAGTGGTGCCGCAGCAATGCAAGTTGTAGATCAGTGTTTTTTGTTTTTTTTTAAACACATTAAAAACATATTCCTATGGTTTCAAGATGGAAAGCTATTTCATGTGCCTTTTAAATGTGTTATAAGAAGTAACATACCACTTCAGAATACAGGCGGCACATTACGCAGCCTCTATTTGATTGTGATTTGTAATTGGTCCCAAACACAAAAACACAAAGAGGAGGTTAAGCGTGAAGAATGAAAACAGAAATGCCCATGCCATGTTAATACACATAAAGCAATTGCAAATTCAAAATGTCAGTTTAATTGCCTCTTTCACCTGAGTTTCTCTCCTGTGGAGTCTGGAAGAGAAGCTAATTGGTCCATTCCCAAGACCTCAATTTTACTGCAGGCTGTAGGGCTATGATTCTGGCATACAAAAAATAAATAAATAAAATAAAAACAAATTTTACACTGCCAGCTCTTGGCAATGCACACAGCTCATGACCCACTGATGCTTTATTCCTTCTCTAAGGCTATGACTTCTCCCAGAGAAAAGTATTTGAATTCATACCTCTGAAGACTTATATTCACATACATATGCACGTGAAACTGCTGAGATGGAGAGATGCACACATAATTTCAGATTCAGTTATGCAGAAAAAAAATATAATACTGCCAGGGTGCTTATATTCAAGAGTAAGTGGCACATTTGGATGGGCCTTGATTTTGCAGTGGGGAAGTTAGAAGGCAACCTGAAAAACACTTAAAGTTAAGTCTTTGAGGGAAAAAATAAATATGAAATGTCAAAAGGGCTGCTGGCAAGAGTCTCTAACATCTAAGTCTACTCTTCGGAAGCCTTTATTCTGCAGCATGAGCAGCAGCATGAGATAAAAGTCACTGAAGTGCTTTTTAATCACTTTTCCATTGTGCTTTTAGTATTTGCATTAACACTCCACCCTGTTAATTTGCATGGGTTATTACTATGCTGTCAGCTCGTATCGCATCCTCCCGCACCAGCCAACCAGCCGCCAGTGACTGGGCGTGAGAAGAGGGAGATTCTGGCGGCTGTCAGGAAGAGGAAGAGGATGACACACAGAGACAAAAGCTTGTGTCACACTGAACAAGTTCCCCAGTTCCGAAGCTCATTAATCATACCGATGTTGTTGAAAAATCAGTGAGCATGTATACTACATGCTTGTGTGCTTGGATGTGTTTGGGTGTGTGTGTGTGTGTGTGTGTGTTTAAAAGAGTGAGAAATGTGTTTGTGTGTGCTTGTCTGTGGAAACATATGGTTTCATTGATGCATCACTGAGCAATGGCAGCTGTCTTGTGTGTGGCCCACTCTCAAATGGACATAATACTGCAGGCTCCCTCAGAGCTGTGCACCACTCACATACACCCAATATATAGCAGAGGCGGCTTTTCTCTGCTTTTCAGATAATTCAGAGAGCCAATCACATAAACCATCATGGCTTTCTATCTATCTATCTATCTATCTATCTATCTATCTATCTATCTATCTATGTATCTATCTATCTATCTATCTATACACATTTTTTTTTCTTATCTACTTTCTAACATCTATTTTTCTTCATAAAAAACTGGGGGAAATATGCCGGTGTCCTGATTTCAAAAGGAATGACTTGGATGACTTGGATGGTTAAAGACAATCAAGCTTTTTTTCCTTCTTTTGCTCTGTTCCCATATGATAGGAAATGCGATATGCTATGACTCTACATGGCTTTCCCCAATCTCTCCCCAGGCTGCTGCTCTCTGGGGGTAAACAAGGCTTGGACTTACTGCCTCATGTCTATAATGAGGACAAGAGGGACAGAAGAGAGTTTTGCCAGCACAGCTTGAAGGCTCAGTTGAGACAAGACAAAAAGGAAGGCTTTTCATCTCCCAAATAGTAGCCGTAGCAGATGGGCCTTACCCTTTACCCAGCATTAGTTCTAGTGACTGCCAACCTGAAACCTTGCCCTTAAAGAACCATATCCGTGAAAGTGCAACCTGCTTACATGTTATGTTACTGACCACCCAAAATATATACTGGAGCGTTAAATTTTAGAATTTATTTGCCTACCTTCCAGACTGCCATTGGTTTGAGTTCATTCCAGTACCTTTAACATCAACTTGTAGAAACTTAAAAGTCGTTTGACGTAAGTAATCCATCACAGCAAACACTGTCTATTAAGTTTTTTTTTTTTTTTTTTTTNTTTTTTTTTTTTTTTTTTGCCAAAGTAACTTTATTTAACCAGTCCAACAACAGAGCTGCACGGAAGACAATGTATTTCTCTACCAGGAAATACAGTCCCAAGACAAGACATGGCTTTTACTGAGAAATAAAAATGACTGTGCCTTCTACAACCATGCATAAGTGTTAGCAGACAAAACCATGAATTTTAATGTGTATCACCTGAACATTTGATTTTGAAAGATTAGGGGATTTGGAAGATAATAGGAAAAGTAAAATATGGTTTTGGTTTAAGAAACGCAGTCACACAACATGTACGTGGATTGTATATATTGGGCTTAAACCTGCAAACTCAGTGGTATGGTCCTTTAAGGGGAAAAAAAAGAAAGACTTTAGGAGTGAGGGTGCTGTTATAATTTGGTCACTTAATCTCCAAAGCTTTCCAGTCCCACCATCTTCCCCCATGTGGATTCTGGCATCAAGCTATGCATGCACCTTTTAGTCTCCATGGATCCAAGTGCTTTGGGCATCGCAGACAAATTCTTGATCAGTGTCGCTGTAAGGCCTGGTTGTGATTTTTTATGACACCTAATTTACAGACGGGNGGGGAATGGGGTTGTAAAATTATATGAGGCCAGAGAGTCACTTGGGGTAGTGAGGTATCCATCATTCAATCTCAGTTTTGGCCTCAGCTCATATGAACAATCTGCAAAGAAGTCTTTGAGAGAATCTACATCAAATGGCTGCAGCCAGATGGCCACAAGCCTCACAAATGTCAATAGTCTACACAGCATTCAGGGACAGGGAGGAGAATTCATATTTCATGCTGACATGCTAGGGCTGTTGATGGGACAATTATGACCAAGACAAATGGCTGACCATGCCTCAAGGGTTTCTTTTTAAAAACAAGCAAATATAAATAAATAAATAAATAAATAAAGGAAATGATTTTCATTATCTGCTTTCAGAATTCTACTAACACTGTGCTATAGTTGAGTGTAAAGGTTCAGTTTTGATGTCCTTGTAATTCATTTATTTTGTCCATTATGGTGTGAATGCAGTAAATTGATGCAATATTCAAAATTAATATTTGTAACTCTTCATCCAAATCATTTTAAAAGCCTCTCATACCAGCACTTCACCACTAAGAGATCTGCCTCCTGTTCAGTAAAACTGCACTTGATCCAAGACAGCTGCATTTTCAGTAAGCAGTTCCTGAAACCATTTGTGAGGATCCTCCTGCCATTAGGAAAGTTATTGAAAGATACCAAATTATCATTGCTCTGGCACACAGCCAAAAAGCAGTACATTTCTAAACATTTGGCCCATTTCAGGGCCATTATTACTGACAAGGCACTGTGTATGTGGGCAAAAATTAATTATTAAAAAAAAAAAAAGAAATTCAAGTAATGAGCATAATGAGCATGATGTAAAACAGATTTTATATAGAGTCTTAATTATTTGGTAAATTACATTCTAGTAATCTCTTCGTGGTGGTCATATTTGGTAGGCAGTTAATATCACCATAACATATTCAAACAGGTAGTCAAAAGTGTAATTATCTTTTATAGCTGCAAGATAGACAGGATAAAAATTCTTACACTTGTGTGAAGTGTTACATGTATGAAAGACACCTTTTTAGTGTGAAATGTTGCCAAATAACATAGATAAATGTAGCCCTGAATAGTATCTAAACTTTTAAATGCATATGGGCCACTACATGCAAACACAGCAGTTAAACTTAGAACCTTGAATCTGTAACATGGCTCTGTTCTTCTGTCTTTTGTTCATAGTCTTTTTGTGTTCAAAGAGGGTTCTGTAGTAGAAAAGTTCAAACCTGGCAGAACCTTTATACATGCTTGTGTGATATCTGCCCCACAAGACAAGGGAGATTTGTCTGACTGATTAATTTTCTGCAGGGGATTTTTCCTTTTCGTTCTGCACTGCAAAGGAAAAAATAAATAAATAATGAAAACACATTCTTATGTCAACTGAGCACATTTTTTAAAAAATGTGTCCCCTGCAACTTAAAATTGGCTCATTCTTAGAAGTGATATTTTAAACAGGTTTTATTTCCTTGTGCATATGAAATGAGATTTAAATGAGAAATGTATTACACCGCTGTCTTAAAAAGGCAGCAAGATGCACATTTATGTATATTCAGACATTTAGACCATCACTTTGTATGTGTTGTATCCGTTAGTGTGATGAGATTAAATTCACACTTGAGCTTTGTTGGAAGAGTTACAGAAATGTTACTAGGTCCTACGAAGGCAGACTGCTGGCGTGACTTTCACATAAATCTCACTCAGAGCTCTTTTCCAAGCACTATGCCAACATGTCAAATTGCCAGCAGATTCAGAGAGTGGAGTGTATATCTGAAAATGGCTTTATTTTAATATTTTTTTTTTATAAGGCTAGAGTTTGTAAATTGAGAATCTAATGTGTCAAAAACTCAGTGGGGAGTCAACACAAGACTTTGGTCTGTCTTACTTCCATAAATTGAACAAGTTGAGCATTGTGCAATGCAAAAACTATCCAAAACCTAATGCCTCTAAGCTTGGCTTGTCCAGTGGAGACATAAGGTGTTGATTATTGGCACATTAGGCAATTTTAAGCCTGATTTGAAGGCCAACAGTTGGGGAGACTGAAAGCAGTGAGGTGTGATAGTTGCAGTAATTATGTTGTAAGGGCATAAGATGACAGTTTCTGATGATTCCTTACTTAATCTTGAGGCAAAGTCAGTGTGAAGTAGTTTAACAGGTCAGAATTTGAAGTAGTCAGTGAGACTAAAAGAAAAACTTAATGGACTGAAAGTGAACTGTAACAAATACAGCAGAATAGATCTTGAATGAAAATTGGCAAGCCGGTGAGACCACAAGTCAAGTCTGTGTAATTATGGTGTGAGCATGGATGCATTTTTTAAAAGACTGAAACTCCCACACAGGTGTTTTCAGTTATTCTGGCTGATTAGACCTCTTCACAGGTTGAAGGTGGGCGGAGCTTTGCTGGGGTCATCAAACTAACAGGTGCAATAAACCTTTCAAAACAGTCAGAGAAATGTCAACTAAGCATGGCCTGTTTGCACCCACTCAGTCCTGAGAAGAGATCTAATCAACATAAGTGAAAACACCTGTGCAAGTGCTGCACAGTTACATGGTGCCTTTAATACAGTAAAATCATATCGGTATCACTTCAAATAGACTAAGGGTAGATTTACACTACCATGCACATGCGACCTGATTCCGATTTTTTGTGCACATGCGACACGTATCGGAAACGTTTCCTGAAGATGTAAATGGTAAAAAGGCACATGAAATCGGATATGCTCAGAGCCAATTTGGGCCACTTCAATATGTGGAAATAAATCGGATATGTATCAGATATTCACCAATGCGACTGCTGTCTAATGCTGCGTTCGACAGACCTCGGAACTCAGATTTTTCTTACTTCTTACTTGGAAAAATGCGTTGGAAAGGCACTTGAAGTCGGAGCTCCAGTTGGGAAACTCAGACAAAATTATCTACCCCGACTTACCGAGTATGACGTCACTCAACATGGCAGCGCCGTGGAAGCGAGCTTTGTGAATGGAAATGATCAGCTAAAAGGTGAATAAAGTATTTTTTCTTGATTGAAACTGAAAGAAAAGGGTCAGAATATATCGCCAAATTAACTATTTATTTTGTATAATACCTGTTTGCTGTTGATACGTAAGTGTAAATAATTTCATAATATTACTTCTCTGCAGTTTAATATCCACAGCGATTAATATTATTGTTAAACAACACAACCAAACAGTCCTGTAGTCTAACTTTACTTTAGTTAGCATTTATTATGAAGTTTAATTAATTTTACAATATTTATGGAAGTTCAGCTATGCTTTTTTGATTACATTTGGCTGGAACAGTTTGAGGTTGGAAGCTGGAACTTCCAACTGGGAAAAATTCGACTTCCGAGGTCTGTTGAACGCAGCATAAATACACAGATCGGAATTACCTTCCCATTCTGACTCCGACGTCATGTTCTATCTTATCTGCATATGGATGATGTAATCATCAATACGATGATCGCTCTCTGTAAAAAGAAATGGAGGACATGCTATATATATCAGACACATTGTTGTGCGTTTCTGTCAAATAGACGTGTTGGTGGTGATAACCGCTGCGATTACAGCAAAACTACACCCGCTTCTCCTCCATGATTGTGAAAATACGTGTCTCCATGAAAATACGTGTCCTGATGGGAAAGATAAATGACCAAACAACATATCAGATGTTTCTCTCTGCATGTTAAAGTTTATAACCTGCTAATCATATGTTTAAACAGTTCTTTCATCCACTAAATGTTGTGTTGACATGCGTCTCAGAAATGTGCGCATGCACAACTGCATCGGGGCTGCTATAGGTTAAAGCTGTGTAAATACAGGTATCAGATATGAGCCGCTTAAAAAAGAAAATGTAAAAACGCTGAACAAAAAATNTGTGTAAATACAGGTATCAGATATGAGCCGCTTAAAAAAGAAAATGTAAAAACGCTGAACAAAAAATCGGATATAGGCAGAAAATAGGAATTGAGCATCAAGACTTGTAGTGTACATCCAGCCTTAGACTAGTCCCATTCACTTTCTCCATTCACAGAAAGATACATCACTTAGTCACTTCTCAAGTGCAGTCTATTGTTTTGTCTCTTACTTTAAGCCAGTTTTCTTTTTCCTTATACTAACACTACTAACACTGTATGCCACTGAAGGTGCTCTTGAACTGAGAAAAAGTAAAATAGATCGCAGTAGCAGTCATCTTTATTTCCATTCAACCAGCTCTGCAAACAGAGTGATGATATATGTCAATATTAACACTTATTCCATCATAAATTCCAAAACTTCACCTTAAAGTCCCAATTTTCAGACAAGTCAATAAAGATAGATCTGTTTGTCTAAAATCTAAATACTTTGATTTTCTATGCTGACCATGAGCAGACAGAATGAAAATAATGATGTGACAAGCAAGATATGATGCCCATGAGCTGTTCTTGTAATATGAAGTATGAAACTGTCACATATTTGAGAAAGTTGACTATTTAGCACCTGAAAATTGAATCACCCTAAGAAATAAATGGTATTGTATTTCCAGTACTTAAGAATATTATCAGCATTATGCCAGATTTCTGCTGCAAAATTATATTGCAAAAAGTATTGTTATAGAAGCAGTGTTATGCTTTTCATCATCTCTCTTTTTAAAGCATAAGTATAGTACATGTATGTGTGACTTTAACATAATGTTCTGTTATTCATAGCTTTCCTAACAATAAGCATTTTAAATTGAGGCCAGTAATTGACACACACTGGGTTCGTGTCTGAAAGGAATTTGCTGAAGAGAGAGAGACAAAGTAGAAATGACACTACTTCACTGCGATGTGTACTCCATAGTGAAGTGCAGTGTGTATTCTATAGTGAAGTGCAGAGTGCAGTGTGTATTCAACAGTGAATAGCAGTTGTGTACTCCACAGTGTCAATCTATTCCTCAGGGTCATGGGCAGAGAAGAGATGTCTAACTTCATACATTAGAGCGATAAAGAGGCTCATCAAGTGTGAATAATGTTCCTTGTGCTGCATTTGATTGAGGTCCATGCTGATGAGTAATCCTCTTTAAAAACATGGGAACGTATAGTAAATGTCATATTTCAATGCTTCATTAAAGTGCGCAGCATATTAAAGTTCTTTAATGGAGCTCAATTTTCCCTGCACATTTTTAACATATGTTAAACTGAGTGAGTACAATCTAACACGAAGATACATACAGTGCTTAGCTGCAGATGACAGGAATGCTTATGGTACTGCATTTCTCTTGAAGCTAGAGTCTGCAACTTTCCATATGTTACTGTCCTCTGCAGCAATTAAAAAATCAAATTATTTTAAAAAGGGTTCATGTTTTGTTATTTTCCTTAATTTTTATAGTATAATGGGAGAATGTGCTGAACATTGTCAAAATTATAAATCTAGGGCTTGCCTTACTGGATGCCTATAGAAATGAATCTAGCTCTGAAAGCTTGTTTTTGACTGGTTGTTTACTTCTCAAACAACTTTACATTAACATGTGACACTTGAATTTACCCACCTACACACATGGTTATCACATCCATAAGTATGAGGCTAGGGAGATGCAGTCTGACACAGCTGGCCAATCAAAACAAAGGGGGCTTTTTGAGGGAGGGGGGTNGGGGTGGTGAAGAAATGGTACATAAAATGGCCTATTTCCACTCATGTAGATCAGTTATGCACATTAAAGCAAATGTACCCCTAAATGAAATTTATTTTTTATTTTTTATTTTTTTTTGTATAGCCAATATCAATGTCTCAAAGGCCCACATATCAATCCATGCTCTTTATGATGACTGTCATTTCAAGGTACTGCTACTGATTTCTAAACTACTACTAAAATTAGACAATTCCTGAAAGAAGAACAGATCAAGTCAGATCTCTATTTAAAAAAAAAAAAAAAAAAAAAAANTTTTTTTTTTTTTTTTTTTTTTTTTTTTTTTTTTTTTTTTTTTTTTTTTTTTGGTTATGTAATGAGCCCTCACATTTCTGTTCTGTCAGATGAAATATGGATACACTTGGTGTGCTGCAGTGATGAAGTTGAGAAAATATTATGACTAACACTGACACTCCTGCCCATAGATAGATAATACTCACAAAAATCTTCATGCATAATTGTTCAGAGGACACACTAGCCTGATGATCCAGACACACACCTGTTTTGTCTTGTTGTGCAACTGTTTTGTTTGTTACCTTTTAGTTTGTCTGTTCTGAAGTGATTATATGAAGCACTACTGTGTTTCAAATCTCAAGCCCCAAATAATTACTGTATTCACACAATAATCCACGATGAAACAACTCTGCAAAAGTTTTATTATTCAGATCTTGGATTCATTATAAATTTTGGTCTAATATTTTGTTGAAATCCTGTCATTAACAAACTTTAAGGTTCAAACTTGATCTCTTGCTCTGCTCATCACACTTGTAATTTGTAGATTTCTTACATGCCAATACAAATGTAAATCTGCCATTAGCATGGAAATTATATTTGATGATTTCAAGATGACAGACTGTATGCCCAATTCCAGTGTATTTATGTATGCACTGGTTTTGATTTTGGTAGCATAAAATATTAGATTTATGAATAGACCAAAATCACCTTTCATTGTTAAAATAAATTGAAATTTGATGTTGCTGCAGCTTGTTTCAAATTAGAAATAGCTCAGGGTTAAACATGCAACCCCAGCCTTTCTCACTGGCATAAAGAGACTATGTTTTCAACGTCCTGCACATTTTTAAATGTCTGATGTTAAATTTTCACAATGTATGATTTTCACAACGTATGAGCAATTTTATATAATACACCTTTAAAATAATGTAAGAGTTCTCCAAAACTTACATCATATTCAGTACTGAATATCTTGTAATGGCAAAGGACATATCTTCTGGCATTATTCACTTCTGAAGAATAGCTCCCTTTTCATTTTTTCCATTGTAACAATTGAATCTTTGAACATGACCTCTAAGAGAATTTGTCATAACATCCCATGGCAGCAAATTCAGTCACTAAAGTCCAGCCAAAAATTCCATTCCCTACTTGAGACATTTCACACTCAGCAGACTGCTAAGCATTCTCATTATAGTCTAAAGCTTTTGCTTCTAGACAGAGTGCAGCTTTGTTTCAAGGATGCCTTTAATTGCTAAACTAGTTAAACATTTCATTGACATTCTAAAATGATGATGGCAGTTATTCTATTAAATGGACCATCAGTGTAAAACTAAAATAGGAGAGAAATGTGAAACCTAAGTGACAATGATGAAATAAAGTCCTTGTTAAGAGTTAAAGCATGCCCAGCTTGCTGCCTGGTCTACCAGTAATAACCACAGAATTCCAAGTAGTTTCCATTCAGCCATATACTGTGTAGTAAATCCAGTGTAAGATGAGGACATAAAAATAAGATGCACTGTAAAGTCATAAGTCTGTGTGATTTATGGTCTGTGGTTCTTGGTAAAGGCAAGTTAAGCAAAAATGCCATGTACTATATC
Source organism: Lucifuga dentata (assembly GCA_014773175.1). Lineage (NCBI taxonomy): Eukaryota > Metazoa > Chordata > Actinopteri > Ophidiiformes > Bythitidae > Lucifuga > Lucifuga dentata. Next base: position 86,757 of record VXCM01002398.1, read on the forward strand.
TGTCGCTTCATATTCCTAGTATAATGATCTAGTTGCCATTTTGACTCAGCAGCAAGGAAGACTTCCACTATGTTCTCCTTACTATATTAAAGCATAAAGTTAGAAAAAAAAAAGAAAAGAAAATGAATTACCTCACGGTTAGTGCACACTACATTCAAGGGTCATGAATTTGCCATTTCATGCCTTCACATTAACTGCACATTTAGAGTGCCACTTCATTCCTGCAGCATGCTGTCTGAACTTTTGATTAGAGTTTTCCCAGACACTCATGCAGTTCCTGTACATGCTAAAATTAGGATGACCAGGCTGCTCAGTTTCACTGTGGAAATTGTTCAGACTGCCTTTTCTCAGAGGTTGGTCTGTGCAAGCATGTTTGTATTTTCTACTTGTGCATGGGGGTGAACATATGCACATTAATTATTATATTGTTCATGGATGCAGGTGTTTTATGTGTGTTCACGTGTATGACAGCAACAAGTGAATGTATGTGCTCGTGCACATGCAATGCTTTTATTGGAGCAGTACACAGTAATATGGTTTAATCTACCCATAATCTACCCACTTACCCATCGGTAAGTGGTGAACCCATGTGCACCACTTACCGATCAGGATTATATTCAGTATTCAATTTTATATACTTGATTGTGTACACTTGTGCACACTTGCTATGCAAGCAGTGTTGCTCACATACTTAGGTTTGAGTCAATCTGGAGTATTAAATACTATGTCCACTAGAGGGCTATGTGAGGGCCAAAATTGTATCCCTGATCCATACCAGAACACCTTAAAATTACTTCTGATTCTGACTAGCAGTGTAAACAAAGAAACAACTATTATACAGAATTATACAGAAATAATTGTCACTATCTTGTGTTCCAAGACATCACATAAATAAGGATAGTTCTGGTCGTCACTGTTGCCATGCTGCTAACATCACCTGACAAGACAAGTTGACATTACCGTCCCCTTTATTGTTGGAGGTACTGCATCTTGTGAACACATTTTTTTTTTTTTTTTTTNTTTTTTTTTTTTTTTTTTTCCAGACAACTGGACAACCAACGCTTCAAAACAAACACAGGATACACTTGAAAGCCATCATCAGTATAGCTAACATCAACTATAATCCATGCCTAAGCATGTATTATAAAGTGTGTGATCGTTACCAGAGATCTTCTCCTTTCCTTCCCAAACCCAGAAAAGAAGCAGAAATGTTCTGTGCCATCTCTTATTTTCTGTGATACAATATGCTTACAGATTTTGACCGGAAAGCTGCTGGATAAAAGCCTCTGAAATCCTATAATTAGAGAATGGCCTGCATCATGCCAGGGAGCAACGTGAAGACGGTAACTTGGGTAAGTCAAGGGGATTATTAGCCAGCAAACTCGTCCTGAAGTGTTTCTCATCAAAAACAGTCAATATTCAGTGATGAAATGAACTTAACAAGCCCTCAATTATCACAATTGTAATTGTCATAATTTATGGTCACAAATTGTAAGCTGTAAGCACACGTTTTTGTTTTTTGTTAACAGGCTTCTTTAGACTGAAAATAATCAAAACTCAATGACGACAGCAGAAGCATATTAGGCAAGGCTCATTTTATGTAGAGCATATTTCAGATCAAATGGCAATTTAAAGTTCTAAAAAGAGATTCCTTGGAAATAAAGAGATAATTTAAAAAAAAAAAAAAGAACTGTTGGAAATAAAAGTGGAGTGGTGTAAATTAATGAAAGGCTTAAGGCACAAGGCTTTTAAAATTAGATTTCAAAGTGCTTAAAGTTGGAGCACATTTAAGATCAGGAATGTTGATTCCAGCTTGTGTGTATTGCTTCAGAAGATGTAAGGGTTCTATTGGTTTTGTATTCTTCAAATACAGTAGAAATACATTTTGCCCTGAACCATTAAATGATTCATAAACTAGCAGGAGAAATTTTAAATATATTCTGTAATTAATAGGAAGCTGATATGACAGTTTAAGAAAATTAGAGTCCTCAGTTTTCCTGGTTCCTGTTCGAATTCCAGAGTTTTCTTCAATGCCTTTGTCTTTTTGGAAGTCATGGGGTTTTCAACACAACACAGATTTGTGAATTGTGACAGTTTTAGATGATCAAAGATGATCTGGTGACTCCTTGATATGCCTGTTGAGGCTGAGATCTGATCGAAAATCACCCACATTTCTAATTTTCCCTTTAATCTTTCTTGCCCTGGATGGAATCAAAGTTAACAGTGACTCCGAGTCTCCCTTCTAAGTTTTCTCACTTTTCTTTATGTAATTATTACTTCAACTGCATCCACTTATTTGTTTGTTTAATGCACACAGTGAGAGTGCATATGACCATTGTCATTTGGTAAAACATGTAAATCATGTTTCATTGACGAAGATTGGGTAAAACTCAATGACCACAACAAAAGTGTATTAGCCAAGCGTATTAGTCTTCTGACAATTAAGACCCATCCCATCTTCTAAATGCTATCATCATATGCAACTCAACTCAAAAAAAAAACAAAAAACAAAAAAAAAAANCTTTTTTTTTTTTTTTTTTATCTTAGTAAGTTAAATGGGACATGGATAAGAGCCCTTTCTATGGATTATATTTCTATGTCCATGTTGATTGCCTTGCACAACCATTAATTCAGATCACCTGTTCTGTAGACTATAAGACTATACTGGGTAATTTAGATGGTGGTTTTATCCAAAAATATTTAAATAATTATATTTGCTAATAAAAAGATTGCACTGCTGTTTAAAAATACAGTCAACAACACCCTTTTCCTGTTCTAATTCAAGCACTGTGTACATGTATCCTTATATGAATGTGTGTTTTCTGTGAAGTTGTACTGCATGTGCATGATGATGAATGTGTGTCTTCACTAAAAGGTCATTTGTCACTCATTAGTTACACTTCTGCCAATTTCTAGCTGTGGAGTCGCAAGCACTGAGGCTTAACTATCCCAGAGCAGAAATTTAACACCAGAGGCGTAATGTTCATTATCATCTTTTTACACACAAATAATTAGTGGAACATGAGCATTACATCTCTCCAGTCGACACCAGTGTCTGTGACACAGGGATAATCAAATTCCCTGTCATGAACTTGTTACGAAGAAAAATATTCTGAACGTGATCTTCATTAGTACTGTATATTCTGAGTAGAGCTGAACATGGGTGTTAGCCCAGTCTAATAATATACTGTGGATTCTCCTTCTTTTTTTCAGGAACTTGGGAACTTCTCTCTGATGGATCAGGAACTGCTGGGCGGAGCTCACAAGACAGATGCTGAGTCATTAGATGCAAGCTTCCCCTGGTGGGCAATGCCTGTTTTAAATACTGATATTTAGCTTGTTTAAGCACAAAGCAAATCCAAGATATCTTATGTTTATCTGAACTCAGAGTTACTCATAATGTGAAGCAATGCTGAGAAAACTGAATAATGAAAAAGACAAAAAACAAAACAAAAAAAAAAAGAAACGATTACAATATTTAAACAGGCTCAGAGACATAGGAGTGTGTGGTACAACACAATGGATAATATTTTGGGATATCGACCACCATCTCTGACACTGCTGGAATGAGAGATAGGACAGTGTATTTGTTGGCAATATTAGACAATAGGATAAGTACATTGTTTGCATGTAGTGTGGTTGTGGCATTGTAGACTTCACTTGTTTTAATTTCCATTTAATTTTCAGCTTTAATGTCACTGTATTTGTAGCATGGTGTGAATATGTGGATCTCTGAAGGAACCATGTTCTTAATTTAGTTCTGAAATTTTGGTCCAAGAACGCCTGTTGTTGTTACTGTTGAAAAATTAAACTATAAAGTCAAAAGGTACCTGATCCTTTAAATATTTTCTCTCTGTGTAACAGACAATTTTCAGGACTTTTTTTTTTTTCTTTTCTAAACACAACAGCCTAGTTAAAATTTGTTCTCAAGTTTCCTGTTCATTTACTGTCTATACAAGTCAGTGACACAAATAGGAAATGCTCCAATAAATCTCAAAAGCCATCACTGCAAACAGAACATCGGTAATGTTCAATGAAGTTAAACACGGGGGAAGGGAATGGTACATTGCGTGCCTGCACACCATTGCTTGTCTGTACCAACATTAGGCTCAATATTCTTTTGCTGTTTCAAAACAACAAGAGGAACCATGAGTAGCAACACTTTCTAGGGTAGATGAATTGTGGATGGTTTATGGTCAATGATTTTGTAATCAAGCCAAGATGAGGAAACATGCCTGACACCGACACGATTAACAATACTTCTCTCCCAGGGTTTTAAATGAGCTGTTTGACTTGTACAAGTTACTAAAACTGTTGAATTTGGTAAATGCTTCAATTCCTGGTCCTCTGTAGGTCCTGAAGGAGACAATACTATGTGCTTAATGACGAAAAGAAAAGTAGCATAACCTCCCTGTGAAAGCTTTATGCACTTTTTTTTTTTTTTTNTTTTTTTTTTTTTTTTGACAGGACTGCATTTGCAAATCCATTCACATTTTCATAATACATATAATTCAGTAAAAAAATGGAGTGTTTTGTTAATATTAAAATGAATTATTTGCAAGTCAACTTGATGCTGAGAAAGCACAACATTTCCAAAATTCACTCAGCTGGAAAAGTGAAGCACAAGGGTTCATATCCTTTCAGTTTAAAAAACTACATCAGACTGTTATGATAGTTGACACTCGCAAAATAATTGTTTTCAGAATACTGAGATGATTTACAGTGATATGAAATTGAAATATTGACAGACTGCCCAATCAACCCACAGCCTGGAATGCCTCTGTGTAGCATGCAAGATCAACTGTTATTATTGACCGCTCAGTAATTTGGCATTTCACATTTCCACCATAATATGCCATTGACAGAAACTTTTAGAAAAATCTACTGGAGGCAGAAAATGATGGATTCCATGGATCACTTGCTGCAGGTACAAATCTCATGTTGAAAAGAGGCTGAAGATGATTCATTTGAGCCCTAAAGTGCAAATGTTTTCTGATGTCACATGGCGAACAATAGTGCGGATATCAATAATATGGTTCCTGGAAGAAAATCTAAATGTGTTACATAATTAATTGTCAGGATAAGATGACAGTGATTCATGTTTCCACTGTGAAAGTTTAAACGTATGAAAAGGACATAAATCCACACTAAATAACACATGATAGAAAACTGCAGCTGTTTCTGTGTTTTAATGTTGCACTTCTGGCAACATGCAAATCATCAACATTACAAGAAGTGATTTATATGAGCTTTTATGCTGCGATCCATTGTACTTGGAACTTGGAAAAACTTGACCTCTCACATGAAAAAGTGCAGCAGAATGGTCGTTTAATTAGGAATTCCCGGTTGTAACTCGGGCAAGATCCACCTTGCCTGACATATCTGACATTGATACACCTGAAGTAATTAAAAAATTATTTGTATTTGATATATAGCCTTTGTTCATGTGCAGTAGATCCTCTGTAGATGTGATAACACTAACAGACTTCCCATATAAATATGAACTTACTTTGGGCTTCCATGTTTTTCCAAGCAGAATCACTTGAACACATTTTGATCAGAACTTGGGAGAACTGACTTGGAACTTTCTGAATTCCAAGTACATTCGTAAAAAAACAAAAGAAAAACAAAAAAACATATGATGTGACATCATCAAACTGGGTGTGACCAAAAGGGCAACATCTAACTATAAATACAGAATCTCTGTCACCAACATCACTAGAACCCGTAAATGTATGAAGTCGAAATTTGGCAGGTTCATTGCTTAGGCCCCAAGGAGTGTTGTGTATGAAGTTGCTTGGATGAGAGGTTCTCAAATTGAGCTGTGCCAGTAAAAACATAGTCCGCGCGGCAGGATACACTCTGGGCATATGCATATGCTCTGGCAGATCAGATTGCTCAGTCCACCATACACGTTCTGGTTAATTTCAAATTAATTTTCCATTGATGGTTTTATAATTTAAAAAATAATATACATATCTGGTTTGACAAAATATTTGTATATTAAAAATACTGAAAGGGCAAAAAATTAAATGTAATCACTAGGTATTCATTTCCACAACTACATAACTATGTTACTTTAGGTGGGATTATACACTGTACGTGCGGGACTGTTGTATGCATATCTGTAGTTAGCCAATTGTTGTTATACTGGTAAATGTGGATATCAGAAAGTGGCTCAAGTTGCTTCCTGCTACTACGGAAAAGACAGGAACGTACTCTGCTCAGTTATACTGAGATCTGTAGAAGGTAAATCTCTCTCTCTCTCTCTCTCTCTCTGTGTGTGTGTGTGTGTGTGTGTGCTCTTCGCCTGCCATGATAACTATATTGCATATCATTTTTTTTTTCCCGGCTGCATATTTGTGTGTTTGTGCAGTAGCTGTGTCGTGTACTGGGTAGGAGAAGACATGTTGTAGTTGCTTTCTGTATATGTGGAGATTGAAATTTCATGCTACCGTTATGTGTATTTCCTCTGATGTAAATTGGAGTCGTCGTTTTTCTTTTCTAATGTATGCAATTCAGTATGATTCTGAACTGATTTAACTGAACTGAATCAACAATCTAAAGTCTAAATGTAGAAATGGTAATTGATTTTTCCCTCTACAAAGGTGCACAGCAAAAAAAGACAGGATGACAAATGTTCTGCTTGTTTAAATAAAATCCTTGATGTAAGAAAAACTTAAAAAAAAAAAAAACCTTTGCTGTTGTAGAGTTATTGTAAGATAATGGAAGTCAGTCATACCGTCACCATGTCAACAATGGATTGAACTCATATCAAATATCTGCAACTCGGAACAGATTATACTTCGAACCTCAGGAAAAGAAGACCCTTTTTTGAAAACTTGGAACCCCTTCATTCTATAACACGCTTAATCTTATCTTAATCTTTTATGCCTACAGTCAATATGATTTTCTCTTTTTTTTTTTTTTTTNTTTTTTTTTTTTTTTGTCTTTGTGTATGTTTATGATTTTTGGGCTTTATTTAAAAATTTATCTGAAATTTTTATTTGAAAACAACAACAACAACAACAACAACAATAATAATAATAATAATAATAAACCTTTGTGTGAAGAAATAAGATAGAATAGAAATAAATCTATTTTTAAAAGCCAAAATAAATAATTGATTCTCCAAAGTTCTTTATTTCCTACTTGATTCTATTAGAGTTGGAAGTAGAAATCTAGAAAATAAAAGGAAGTCTAAACAAATGACAGAATATAACGGTAGAATTTTTACCCTAAAATTAAAAAAAAAAAAAATTCTTGAATTAAAAAAAAATATTTTAAATTTGAAAAGATGCCAGAAAATGCTTTTCCCCTTGTAATATGATTTTTTTTTATTTTTTTTTTTTATTTGACTTATTTGCGCTCGCTATGTAAACACTGGTTAAGAGCAACAAGGTACTTTTTTTTTTTTTTAATGACCCCACAAGTTTCCCATGACAGCTTACCTCACAAGAGGGATATGTTAGGTTGTGAAGGAGTTAACAAATCAAGCTGTGAGTGTTTGTCTTCACATCAGTAGAGCAGAAACATGGGGGCAGAGACAACCTCTGGTGTCCTGACAGAAATAGCACAGCTATAATTGTAAGTCAGGTTGTGCGCTCGTTTCTATTCCACAGTCATTCAGTCACAATAGGTTAGAACAAGTGAGAATATGCTCTCGGGCAAAGTCACAGCCAGCAGCAAAGCCGGTTGAAAGAGTCTTCATTATACAAGAAATCATTATGGAGCGTCTTATACAAGAAATCATTTATGGAGCGTTGTTACTCTATTCAGGGGCAATCTGACAAACATATTGACTTTGGCACACTTGAGGTTGCAGATATCGTTGCACCTTCTTTCCATTATGGCATAATTTGATTTAGATGGAGTCTCAGTTCTGTAGCAAGCTTTGGCAAAATCATGCATTTCAAGAGGATATCTGCCATCCATGTGCAGAATAAATGATTGTTAATAGAGTGAATGTTCGTCACCCATCTACTGGACATGGAACGTGTCATATGCATGACGTGCTTTCCACTGTATGCATCAGCTTTTCACCTGTGTTCACATAATATGAGATGAGGAGGACTCCTGGAGCAGCATTATTAAAAAAATTGCCTCAGCTGTGATTTTATATCAACAGTGGCAGCACAAATACTGCAGCTCAACATTTCCAACTTGGATGTTTGTCAGTTTAACTTGAGAAAAGCTTCTCCACCATCAACCAGCACAAATCATAATTTCATTTTTGACTCAAATCCACTTTTGACTCACAGCCAGTTTACTTAGATATTAAATGAATTAATCAAGATCAGAGATCAGAGACTATTCAGTCAACCTCAGGTTCTCATTTCTCTACTAAGTCCTTAGCTAATAACTGCTTATATTTCATAAATTTGTAATTCCACAAAATAAATCATTTCTTTTTACTCTGTACTGGCACTATGATGGAAACAGTATTCAGATTCTTCTTCATATCCTCCTGAAATTAGTCTGCAACATTTGCTGAACAAGTTGCTAGCAAGAATACAAATAAACTTGCAGATTGTTTTACTTGATTCTAACATTACAGTTCAACTAGAAGCATCTTTCTACTGTATGTTGGACAATAAAACTGATACAGGAACCTAGGACCAGGCAAGAGTCAATCTGGTCTGGTCTGGCCCTTTAGGCCAGGATTTTACTTGACCTTCACTATGTATATTATGCATGATGGCTGCCATGCATGTCATGCATTTATTCAAGGAGTTACAGTAGTTATGCATCTTCTCAAGAAGTAAACGTCTGTGTTTGCCAGATGCAGTACCCACAAAAATTGTGGGGGTGATAAGATCAACTTTTGACAAGTGATGTCTAGTGATGAGAACTGGGAAAAATGTATAAAAAGTTTGAGGAGAAGCTGACCAAGCACATTGGGGATTCATTTAATGGCTTCTTCTATCTTGTATCATGTTGTCAACACTGCTGCTGCTATTGCCATCATTGTTTACACATTGAGCAAAACCGGAAGCAATTTTTAAGGTGTTCCAGGGATGATTAATGTTTCGGCCCTCACATTGCCCCCAGTGGATGACATTTATTCCGTCAATTTGATTCCGTCAATTGATGGATTTATTCCGTCAATTTGATGTCAGTGGATGACATTTATTCCGTCAATTTGACATTCTCAGCAAGAATATGAATACTGAATAGTGAGCATGGTGAGCATGATAGTCAAACCTGGCCTAAGAGAGTAACAGCATAGCATCATTAGTGGATAGTATGTTGCCGCAATGATATTCTACATACCATCTAATTACACTGACCCCTGAAGGCAAATAGAATTTGATATTTTGTTATATAGTTAGTGTGGAGCAAATGTGTATGGTATTGGAATTAATGAAATTAACATTCAAATTTCATGTATAGGATTGCTTACTGCTGCCTATCAAGATAAAGCACAATAAATAAATAAATAAAATCCCATTAAATTTACCTGGTCACAATTAGTTTAATACTGTTTTTAATATAATTACAATTAATTAAATTTAATATTAATATCATTCTATATATTTAATAACATACTGGCATTGCAGTTGATTACAAATTAAAATTTCTGGGTGCTTATTGCTGACTATCTTAAAATATAATATTATACTTGAATTCAAATAAACATTCCATCACATTTCCCTCTGTCTGCTGACCTTGAATCTCACACAAATGTTGAGATTCGTTTACTATATTTCACATTTCGGTCATCTTTGAACTTCAAGATTTTTCCAGATGAAGACACAGGGTTGTAAAATGTCCCCAAGACATTCAGTAGAGTACAAAGCCACATGTTTCCCATTTGTAAGCCTATGGGACATTTGCTGTTGGAGAAGCAGCGGAGTTATCAAGGATCACTGCAAAACCCTCACAGGATGAAAATGCATATAAATGTTTCTGTTTCATAAAATGTTCTATTTATTTATTTATTTATTTATTTTTCAAACCATGCACCAAAGCTGAGTTCCCTTAAACTCCAGTCTTGGTCTGTAAAACATTAACACTGAGGTCACTCCAACTGTTCTTCTGAATGTGTAATACAGAAGTGAGGAACAAGTGTGAACTGAAGAACTATTCAAACTTCATGCCATGCTGTTGTTTTTTAGTCAGCTACCGATGGTGACTGAAATGTCCATAATTTGTCAATAATTTGAATCAAAATATAATTTTGATATAACAAAAATAGTACCTGTCACAGCCCATCCTTTTGTTACAGCAAGGAAGGTCTTCTGCCCTTAAAGTAGACTTATTATACAGTTTTTATTTAAAGGTTGATTTTGAACGATTTCTTATGTGCAAATGTGCAAGACAAAAACACAAACTGATCCATTGCAGCATTACTGTACTGTGCACAATGAGTGAAAACAGGCAATTTTAGGCACTGGTGAATAGGTTGCTCTTTTTTGATTGACTGGCTGCATCATGGTTGATCTGTCAAACACAGATGCCTGACAACACTGACTTGGGAGCCTTGTACTTCCTTGGTGTCTGTAATCAGGGGTGTATGTGGGTAAATTCAGTGTGTTTTATGATGATGCAAACATGTTGCAGAAGTGAAAGACTAATTTAAAACAACACTTTCAGGGCCAATGGGTTTGGTTTACCTAATACATATCTATACTCGATGCGAGAAGTACATTTTCATACTGTATTTGAAAACTTTCAGCACATAGTCCCTCCTATATCACACAATAAAAAATTATGAAAATAACATAAATCACAATGTCTCCTTACTTTAATGTGTAGGATGAAGAAAGGAGGCAAGCTGCTTTATATCCCAACAGGAGCAAGAGAGATGGCATAAGGATTGTTCTGATTATTTACTCATTTATGATTCTGAATATCATTAACAGCAACATTCCACTATTGTGCTTTGTAGCGTAGCAAAAAAGTAACTGGAAATCACACAAGAAAAGGATTGAAATGTCGTGCTGGATTTCATCATTGTAATTATTTTGTAAAAACAGATATCACTTTATTTCTTTTATCAGTACTGTAAATTAATTGATTATTGCTATGAATATTATCAAATAGATATATGAAATGGAAATGTATTTCAATGGTGGACATCAAAATTTAGAAAACATCCGCCCACTACACCCCATGCCAGTGCCACATGTTGTGTCATCAGGGCTTGAAATTAACAGCGTGCCAAATATCGCTCAAACACTGGCAGGCAGATTTATCAAACCTACCATCTACTTTAGCACGTGATGTTTCATAGATTCTGAATAAGCACAAAGCTTCTCCAGTTCTGAGGCTTTGACTGCTGTTTGGTCCGACCTGCTTTCTTTCTATTTTTCTACATTACACAATACACAATTTTCTTAATTGGCTATTGATTTGTCTCTATATCCTCCCTGTTGTGCCGTGACAGTGAATATGAAGCATAGTGAAAAATGAGGCAGCAGACAGTTAAGTTAAGTTTTCCGCAACATGGCAGGGGGTTACTTGCAGCTATAAATATATAATGAATATGAAAAAAAAAATATATGTGAATATATTTCCATAAACAATCTACTATATTTTTTTTCTTTTCCTGTTGAAATGCTGCTATTGGGAATCTACTCCAACAATGGAGACAATTGAACTGAACACACAATGCCTTCTCAACTAAACTGAACCCATCATATCATACATTAAGACCACGTGTGTATGATACACAAGTGTATATAGATAGATAGATAGATAGATAGATAGATAGATAGATAGATAGATAGATACACAAATACAAGCTACTGAGACATCACTAGTTGCATAAAACAACATATGAACTAGGGCTGTCATGATATCAGATTTTCACTACACGATTATTGTGGTCAAAAGAATTAATGATAATGATATTATCGTATATCTACAGAAAATTTGAAAAAAAAATGTTATCAGTCAAATTAATCTTTAACGTTCTTTATTGTGCGTTTTGTCTCTCTTTTTTGGCAAATGAATAACATGCACTAGCCACATCTGCTTTTCTTTGCTTCTCCACTGACTCAAACAGCAGTAGTTGAATCTCTGGCTCTCTCTCTCGCTTCTTTGACGCTGCCTAACAAATAACCAGGAGAGAGAAAGTCCTGTCAAGTCCAACGCCATGATAACTTAGCTTTAACAACACAAGNAAATAACCAGGAGAGAGAAAGTCCTGTCAAGTCCAACGCCATGATAACTTAGCTTTAACAACACAAGACCTTAATGTAACATTTCCCGTTTCAGGGCTAGCAAACTACCTGCAACTTACTCTCTCTGCCATGGCAAAATCTGCAGGATGATGGAAGTGAAGGTGGGTGAACAGGTTGGTGGTATCGCCCCCTTTTGCAGAAATTGGCATTTCCTGCAGACTAGGGCATCTATCAAAACCCTGTCTTTTTTATCGAATTCAAAAAACTCCCACACTGGCCAGCTAACTTTTTTCAGGTTAGGGTAGAGTGTCTTGCTCTTGTCTGTCATCTCCTCCGACATGATTTTGCACAGCAGTAGTAGCCACACATTGTGGTAGTAGCTAGCTAGCTAGCTAGTTACTGCTTCATGTCACGTGTGTGTGTGTGTGTGTGTGTGTGTGTGTGTGTGTGTGTGTGTGTGCATGTGGATGTGGGGCGTTGGGGGAGGGAGGCAAAGTGAGAATGGAAAGAAATGGAAATGATTTAAGAGGCATCAGGTTATTTACAGGTTATTATCATACAGTATGTGCATTATGAACATGATATCAATATTTATTTTTTTTTAAATATCACAGTTATCAATACCGGTATATTGTGACACCCCTAACATGAACATATTTTATTTATTATGTCTTAGAATTTGGTTGTGAAATATAAATCGATTCAGATATGTCACACATATGTTGTCCTTTTCTATATACATTCCTCTTGTGAATGGTTTTCATCACAAGAAACCTAAATGTGTGTGGAAAAAGGAAAAAAGTTTCTAGTGGAACAACTGTCGCAACACATTAAAAAAAAGAAATGAGTTAAAAAGAATGTGTCAGTTACTTGATAATTATTTAAATAAATCAAAGCAACATGTGACTCAGCCTCAAGCTGTCACATTTTGCAAGTTGTCACTTTTATTTCTATATATTTAACAAACTGAATTCTGTTTTCTGATATTAGAAGTATCTGAATATGCAACATCCACAACCTTAATTAATGTTAGCCTTTTTTTTTTTTTTTAANCTTTTTTTTTTTTTTTAATTAGTAACTAATCCAGCAAAGATTGTTTTCCTCTGAAGACTGATAAAAGGTCTGCTGGGGATAGATGTTTTTTCCGCGTACCGGGGGAAAGTTACTTTTTTATTGTCTATACATTCTGGTTTCCAGTACTCTAAAGATACCAGAAGAAACCTAAAATAAATCAAACAAGTGTAGATGAATTCATCAGTAGAGATCACTACAAACCTTCGTACCGCAGCTCCAGCTTGGCTGTAATAGAACAGACACTTTGGCAATTAAGGCAGGCTAGACTACCTACTCCTAATCTGAGAGGTTTCAAAAGGACAGAATAAGGATCTCCAATATAATAACAATTTCCCATTTCAATTGTCCCTTTAGCTACCCTCTTCTGATTTCTATTCAGCTTTAGAAAAATGGGCACACTGAAGAGAAATCCATTCGATCCATGTCTACAGGCTGCTTTCAGGTCCTCCTAAACCTGTATTTCTTCTATCCCCATAAATTTATCGCCTGTCTCACAGTCTTTTGTGCAGCAGCAGAGACGAGTGTCAAGTCTCAAAGAGCTAAGACCATGGTGAAAGCTACTCAGCACTGCTGCCTGAAATGTCTGCCACTTCCCACCCTTCAAGTGGAAAGGTTAACGAAACTAAATGACTTTCCCAAACTCTTTATCTGTCAGGGAGATGCTAATGCACAACACGAGCTGAGAAAAAGGAAAAAAAAAAAAAAAAAAAAGATTTGTGCATTAATATTTAATAGCAGCAGAGCAGTCACATAATAAATATGTCATCTTTTCAGACCATGAAGCATCTTATTGTCAAGCCGAAATTTCAAGGCACTGTAGAATGACAGGGGAAAAAGGACACTTTATGACTTTCAGACTTTTACAAGAACTAAAAACTGTTTTCACACACAGCATGCAGAAAACAGTCATAGTCATACTCACACTACACTTGTCAAAAGATGTGTAGGCTTCTAATTTCCACAAAGTTGAGGAGTGTGTGTGTGTGTGTANCTACACTTGTCAAAAGATGTGTAGGCTTCTAATTTCCACAAAGTTGAGGAGTGTGTGTGTGTGTGTAACCAACTCATTTTTGGAATTTTAGTGGCCTTAGCACAGTGTGATGCAAACTGGAAAAGAGGTTGAATACATTATTAGTGGAAGGAATGCAGTTTCAGCAGGTGGAGTCACGGTGGGATTCAATAACGGCCAATCACGCCATCTCCTCTAATCCCTTTTAAGTGCAGCAGACAATTTAATGAGCTGTGAGAAGAGTCCAGCATGAGTTCTCTGAAGAAAAAAAACAAGTTCTCCTCACAGTTGTTAGCCACAAATATCCTAATAGAAATGACATTTTGCAGTTGAGTTTATGTTTCAGCAGACAGCAAAATTCCTAATGATGAATGATTTTAGGACAAGACATTAAGACATTTATGGGTAGAATTCATAAAACTGCTAAATTTAATGCATCGATAGGGGAAAATGGCATCACGAAATCACGTTCCCTCATTCATGTTAGTTACCAATCTCTTTTAGCATTTGCCTTAAAAGAGGCATTACTACGGTATTTCCTTATTTGCATATTGGGGAGAGTGATTCATAAAACACACTGTCATTACAAATTAAGACCTTTTTCAGTCTGGTGGTAAATTCCAGTGATATGAAATCCGTGCAACAGGGGTCCTCAAACTTTTTTACCAAAGGTCTGCATATGGATTTTACAGTGGGCCAGAGGTCCGGCCAGGGTCGGGGNTTACATTGTTAAGGACCCTGTCCAGAACAATGCCAACATGTTGAAATAAACAGAAGTCACCAAGCTGTCCATACATAAGACAAACTTAAATTCCTGCTGGGTTATAGATCTGACAGTCTGTTTGTGGCTTCATACACTGAAAAAACTGATGTTGACCCCTTTTAGATGTTACATATAAAAATTTAGCCTTATTTAATCCCTTCTACCCTGAGCTCTTTTTGGAATTTACGTCTAAAACAGGCATGCACAAATTTAATTTGTAATAACTCCACAACTCCACAACCATAAGGACAACATGCATTGTGCAGGTGGCCTAAAGGTTAGAGAAGTGAGCTGCTGACCGACACTGCTTCAGTCCTTGGCCTGGCAGCAGAAATCTGGGCTGGGAAGTGAATGAGAGGTGGAGTCTGTGGTTACCTGGGCACCAGATGTGAATGATGTGAATCTGTGAGCAGGATGTTCCTGTAAAAGAGCATTTAATGCTCAGCAAACTTCCCCTGAATAAAACAAAGGTTAAATATTTAGTTAAGTATTTACCATTAATGTTTTGTTAAGTATTTACCATATATACTCAAGTATAAGCCGAGTTTTTATTACCAAATTTAAGCCGAGTTTTTATTACCAAATTTCACAAAGCAAATTGGGCGTTGGCTTATACACAAGAAATTCAGATTTGATCCCAAAGAAGGAAATTTCCCGGGGTGGAAATACCATCCATGCCACTATGCATGGAAAATAGTTTAAATCATACTTTAGAATGAGATATTTCCTGACTAAACATCTTATCCAGCACATTTTGCGGTGGCCTTTTGCAGCACCCAGTAAACGCTATTGTGATTTGGTCAAAGACAAAAGAATGGGCCAATCAGACACGATTGGCCCAGACTGTTTCATATACCGGTACGATAAGGTTATTTGGTAGTCTCATTCAACATCATGTTTTATGCTTTATTAGCAAGAAGCTTGAGATAAGATACAACACATAATAGAAACTACACAACTCACCAAGGGCACACATTACACAGAGCAGGACTGGAATGAACTGTTTGGTGATTCAGACAAGGAAGAGGAGTCTGGAAAAGTTAATGTCAGTTACGGCAATCAGCTGTTGAAATAAATTTCATGTTTACCAGTACTGGTATGTGGATTATTTTCAGAAAATCACAGGAATACTATGACAATACCCAGAAAAACAGGTAATTTGCTAAACAAATAAATTGATGGAACAACATCAGGGGGTTGGCTTATATATGGGTTTCCTTAAAAGTCTAAATTTTCAGGTCAAAATCAGGGCTTATACATGAGATCAGCTTATATTCAAGTATATACAGTACCTCACATTTGTTACTGATCAATAAAGTTGATAGATAAGCCCACTCAGCAGATCAGTGTATTTAAATGGAGAGCTTTGATCTGATCTCACACACATTCTAGTGGGGTATGGCCTCCTCATCTGCTGCTTTCTCCATCTGTCTCCATCTCTCTCACACAAACACAATGAGAGAATATGAGAATCTTTATGAGAATATGAGAATCTTTATGAATGAGCTTCAATTATCATAGCGCACATTTAGCATGAGTCCGTGCAGTTACTACAAATTTTTATCGATTTCACCCTTATGTCTGTGCAATTAGGATACAACTACAGTTACCTGTAGTATGGATGTCTTCACATGATTACATCTGCCAAGGCAATTATGTTTCCAATCCTGTTTGTGAAGGCAATGTTAGTTAGACATGACTAGTCAGCAACTGGAACTGGAATATTTTTCTGCAGAAGTATTCCACTTGACATAACAGAAAATATTATTTTGATTATCCAGGAGATATGGTGCTTGGAGATTTTCTTAAAGTAAAAAATGTCCGAGCATCACAGAACCCAGGACACATCCATACTCCAAATGATTTAGCTCTATAATTTTGGAATCCGTGTTGAATATGTTACCAGTACACTGTGTACAAAAGCAAACAAGGTTTCTTTGATATTTAGTTAGATCCTGGTGCTGTGCAGAAGAGTAACCTAATTATTTCAGGTACCAACTCAGTCTGACTAGTGTGCAATTCCGCACAATTTGTTGCCCAAATTAGAGAATGCAGATGCAACCCACAAATCATTGCTGCTGTACAGTGACTGCAGGTATTTAATCAATTGAAAGGGATAGATGTTATGCATTCTACAAACAGCTGTGGATGGAATAATCACCCATTAAACTAAATTATTTGTCTGCTGAAATCTGTAGTAGTAGTTGAAAAACTGCACATTAAAGTGAAAAAAAGTCAAAACTCATCCTACATATGGAGATATTTTGGAGAGGTTTCTGTGAGCCTCATGACACGTGATTGTGTTTGTGCATGTGTTTCTGCCTTGGACCACCTCTTGTTGCAATTTTATAATTTTGAAAATAAGTACTTAAACTTCCACCCGCTTCGGTGTAAACAGGTCGTTTGGAGCCATGAAATGACCAAACAGGCATTAAAAAAAAAAAAAAAAAAAAAAAAAAGTATGAAAAATAAAAATCAAATAAAAATGGCACACTGTTCCAGCAAAAAAATCAGAGGTCACAGTCTTTGATGGCTTTGAAATACATTGTGTACCAAATCTGGCTTCCAATTTGTATGAAGCAGCCACAGAGAACAGAAAATGACATGACTGATTTTTCTTGTCAATATGTTGTTAAAATAACATGAAAAAGTCAAAAAAAAAACCAAACAAACAAACAAAAAAAAAAAAAAANAAAAAAAAAAAAAAACAATAGCACAAGCATCTGCTTTTTGAGTTTTTATCTAGTGCAGTCATCCTCAAAGTCCAGACTCCGATTCGGATTCGGACCAAATCACAACTGTCTCCGGACTCTTAGCAAATTATACTTTTCATATGTATTATTTGTATTATCTGCGAGACATAGCTGCAACATGAGCCAAAATTCTTTGCTTTCTCCACTGCAAGCAGCGCTCCGAATGTCTGACTGCTCCACTGTCTATGTGAGAATGTCTACTCTGCTTTGGTTTGGTCCAATCACATTCAGGATCCCGTCATCTCCATGGCAACGATGGGTTGACAGTGCAGACTGAGAGTTGACAGTGCAGCTAGTTTCGTCAGCAGTTAGTTTGACTCAAGGATTGGCCATTGGGAGAGGTGGGACTTATCCCCCCCTTTGCTAAACAGACATTTGTCTTATTAAAAATTTTCTTTATGGACCTTTAAGATTTGTATTTGAGTACCCTGACCTTGTGTAATGGGGGAGTCATAAAGGGCACATATTCTACAGTTTTCCATGTACCTTTTTTCCTATAGGGGTCTATTTTGCAACCTTCACAATGTTTTAATGTACAAAAAAAAAAAAAAAAAAANAAAAAAAAAAAAAAAAAGTCTGCTTCTCTTGCTGTAACTTCGCTGTGCACACTGCGTGTAAATAACACCAATTTAGGTAGTCTCTTTAAAGTCCCCTCAGTAAAAGCCTGTTGTGTTCTAATTGACCATCAGTGTCAGGCCTGAGCAATACCCATGGAAGGCAAAAAATATGCTGGTCTAAAATTTGCTTGCTAGCTTTGCATTTTGTGTCAAACCAAGTGTGTTGCAAGTTGATGTAAACAAGTTACAAAAATAAAGAATTAATCAAAAATGAAGCTTCCAGGGCACTCAGAAACCTATGTGTTTGATTTATTGGGTACATTTCTAAAGGCATCAACTCCAAATTTTGCATCTTTGACAACACAGATGCACACACAGCGGACATGCACACTCCCTACATTATTGCACTATAAAAGTGAGGGAAGATAAATGTCCTTTAAAATTATGTGAGAGCATCCTCTGGTGAGCTATGCATCAAAACAGTTATATGAGGAGAGCACATGTAATACTTGAATAGAAATCAGTGCTCAGGAGACAGGCTGTAGGCACAATACTTAAAGAAAATCTAATACACAACAAAACTTTATTTAGGGCAAGCAAATAAGCTTTAAATGGCATACAGGTGATAGCACATCTGAATGCATTTCCCTGAAGTCAAAACAGTGCTTACAGTCACACTGGGTCAGGCTAAAAATAAATGAAATCATATACTGACTCCATAGTGCTGAATGATACTACAGAGTAGAGACTCTGACTCAGTACATCCTGTCTGGCTTTTTTATGGTGACCTTTTTTCAAATTTCAGATGCCCTTGAGTTGCTCTGTTGGGAAACTAATTGATTTTAAAATACTACACATGACATTCTTAAGTGAGTGAATCAATTTACTTGCAGAGGAAAAGATAATATTTTCTGACAAGTTAGACTTTTGTCAAACTTGTTCAAAAGCCTGTGAAGCCAGAAACTATTTTTAGGGGGATCACTTCGGAGGAAAGGAGACGTATCAAACAAGGTCATTTTGAGGGAAAAACTTGTAGAGACAAAGAGGTTCTTTTATCCTTTGGTACAATCAGCAGCGTGTCTCTGGGGAGGTGAAGCTGTTTCTCCTGTGTTGCCTCCTCAGTCATCCACGCTCAAAAGGAGGGACCTTGGTGGGGAGCAGTGCACACAGCAAGTGATGAAGACATCCTTAGTGACGTGAAGGGAATGAGAGAGACTGCACCACTAGGAATGAAGCCGACACTTCACAGCAAAAAAAGAGGACCACAAGGAGATATCAGGGGAGGCATTGCATTCAATATCAGACATGCTCTTCTCAGGATGAAGCCCAAGAAAACAATAAAGGGCTGTATCATGAAAGACATCACAAGGTTATTCTAAAATGATGGTTTAAAGACTTCTGGAAGTATCTGAAGATGTATACTTATGTGTTTCAGAACAAAAAAAATGATTTGCTGAAAGTTACTTATTGTCTACAGCTTTGAAATTATATATATAGCAACATTGACTTGACCATTCTTTGATATAACTCATTGACTTCAACCGATACACTTCCATTCTCCATCAGTGACATTGTTTGTGGTGATGAACTCTGCAGTTTGGGATGTTGTATGCATATGACTGAGTATCTCTGCTCGGCACTGACTTGATTTTGTACTGGGTGAGGGGATAAACCTAAATAATTAATGCTAGACAGTCTGGAGCTGCTGAGTCTTGCAGAGTTTAATAAACATCAGTCGATGTCACACAGAGCAGAATGATATTTATTCATGGCAGCAGCCTAGCGTACTTAGCACAGCCTTAATTTGTGCTCTTTAACAATTGTGCTATGGGGATTCAGACAAGCAGGGCCTTCTCTAGTCATGCATACTCACAAAATCAGAAGCCAAAACCTTAATACTTTTAAGGCTCTTGCTGTGTCATGGGTGTCTTTTTTTTTTTTTNTTTTTTTTTTTTTTTTTTTTTTTGGAGAATTATCTTTGTTGAAACAAAATCAGAATTCTGCTGATTTATATTCTGTAAAAGTAAATATCTGGGTGTGCAAAATATGCTGATTTGGCAGTGGATTGTTACACAACATGTAGCTTCATGGCACCATGTAAGTCCACCTTTTGTAAAAACACAGCATTACCTCCTTTATCTGTGGCCTGGTCAGGTTTTGGCTAACTCATACCTAGTAGACTTTGTGTTGAATCCAACTAAGGATGTGGAAGCATTTTCACCCAAGTTATACATCAATATGGCTATGTTCTGCTATCTTTACACAACTGGTCTATTTTTGCTAGTCTAGCATCTATGTTTATACGCATGTTAAAACTTCCATTATACTCCAATTAAGGCAATAAATAGATTATTTTCTAATATCATGTAAACGCCATATGTACATTTAAATTGGCATATGCTTACTGCAAGTAACAGACCTAGATTATGCGATTGTAAATCGATTTATTCAAACATGTAAACTCTATTATCAGAGTAAGCCACCTCTCCATGCATTTCCTTATCTTGTAGACTGTCCATCGTACTCAAATTAAGCAACACGTCAACTATATTCAGTAAATGGCAAATTCACTCATATGGCCACACTGTTCACCAGCCATGCAGGTGAACGGAGCATGCCGCGCTTCTTTTAATGCACTGCACTAGCTTAGCACTCACTCACATACACAAAGAATAATGGGGACAGATATCTAAATATACATATCAAATTATTTATATAATATAGGCTTATAAGGTTTCACTATAGGTCTTGGGGTGCAGGTGGTGGGGGGTTGATGTTTTGCAGGGCCAGCTATGGTACAGAGGTGTGCCACAGCCCTCCACGGCAGTCTGCCACCTGCCGCAGCTGCCCTGCAATTTTAATGCAATACACTCTCTCTTTATACACCTAGGTGGGGGCTCACACTAAGTACTCTGGTGATCTGGATTTGTTGCATGGAACTTCACAAATTAAACCACTTGACTGTTTATTACTGTCACTGTTTATTTGTTATTGTTTGTTTGTCCTGGTCTGTTTTGTCACGGGGTATTTGCCTCCTTGGTGCTTCACAAATTAAACCACCAGACTGTTTATTACTGTCACTACTTGTTTGTATGTTTTTGTTTGTTTGTCTTGGTCTGCGTTTTTGTTCAGGTGTTTAGCCCACCCTGATAGAAATTGATTATTAGTTTTAAATAAAACGTGACAGGTTAGTCAAGGAGGGCCAGTGAAGGTCACACACTCACACACACTCACTTAAGCACATTATGTTATCTGTCTGAAGCAAGATCAAACTGCATATTCAAAATGGTTTATGTCAATCATGGCATATACAACAACTATATATGCAGACAGATGAAGAAAAAAAAGGAAAAAGAGGAAAAAAGAAAAAAGAAAAAAAAAAGTAAATGGCAAATTCCAATACCATCCATGTATACATCTTACTTGCATTTTTGCCTTAATCACAGTACAGACAAAAAGCAGAGTATGGTGGGCATGAAAAGTGTGGACTTCAATTGTGAATGTACTGTATATAAGTGCTTATATTTATTTGTAATTATAGTTTTGATGCTTGAGGTACATAGGAAAACTGTTTTTGGTGGGCTTTTTTTTGGGGGGGGGGCTTCATGTAATACTTATTCCATAATATAGTAAATGCCCATACATACTTCAAGACATACTAACTATGGTAACCATTCCTGTTCTAAAGGCTGTGAAGCTTTCCTTAGCGGAATACACTATGAGAAATGGAGGCCAAAATCCACAGTCCACTCCAAACACAGACCCACTGAATTGCTCAAAAAACAACACAAAATCTGGATGCTAATTCGCAGGCTCCTTGAAGATGCTTTGCTTCTGAAATGGTTCCAGTGGACACTGGAGCTGTTCCAGAGATGTGATGGAAATGAATCAGAGCCAGAATACAATGCAGCCATGTCCTGTCAGTTTGAGGGGTCCATGCCGGCTACTATTTTAATAATCTGTACTGCTGTGTGGTGCCATGTACACATATTCTCATTCATCATTGTACAGAAAATTATACATATCAAGATCTAAGCTAGGAAATTTCTGTGACCAAAATACAGCCTCCTGGAACCTTTCAGTGAACGGAAGATGAACAGATGATATGATGTTATCATCTTTATTGTTTTGTTAGCTGGATGAAATCTCTGGGTATGAAAACAGGCTCACTGATGAGGCTACAGGCATGAACACCAACTGGCTGGTTATTAGCTTTGGCACACATCGACTGCACTGTTGATGAGTGACTGGTGAATGTCAACTGAATGAGGCACTGAATGAGCTAGAGGGCAAAAAGGGCTTGTCTTTAATGCAGACACAAATGAGACACAGTATGGCTGCAAATATGGCTGCGAGTTTACGACACAACTCAGTTGAAGCTCTTTGGCAACAAGATGACAGTAAGAGATCTCACAGTTTCTCCGTTGAAAGCTGGAAATCCTGCTTGATACATTTATGAAATGTGGCTGTTTTTTTTAATGTCATAATGTCAGACAACATCAGAAAACATAGACATGAGATGAAAAAAGCAGACAAAAATCCTTTGGCACGTAAGTGATGTGTAGAGTTCCTTTTCAGTGTTAGGGAGCAAAAGCCTTGAGAAAGCCAACGGGCTGTTAATTTTTGCTTCAATTATCACCCCAGAGTGTCAATCAATGATTAATTTAATAATTCATCTGCTCTTTGATATTTTTTTTCCTTAAATGGGCTCTAAGCCAGCATATTCTAGCAGTGCTATAAGAGGCTCCAAATCAAATAAATGTGAATGATGGGGAGTGGGAAGGTGCAATACATCAAGGGTAATTCATAAAACATGGTGCCAGATTTTTGGTAAGGACAGGTAACATCACACAACACGCTCCCTCATCTCATACTGTTTACAAAGAAACAGGCATTAGTGCAGCATTTCCTCATTTGCATGTCGGGTAAGCTATACATAAAACACACAATGCAAAGATCAGTTTCAGTTTGAAACTTTCACCTTTCATGTTAGTATGCTTTCAAGTTAGTGATTAATGCCATTTACCTGAAGGAACACATCTGTTACAAACAGAAGACAAACTCTGTAAAAACATTAGCATATAAGAAAAAAAAAATGGAAGAAACCTCAGGAGAGGCAATTCAAAGAGAGAGAGAGAGATTCCCTCTCCTCGAATGGCCAGGTGTACAAGAGGTGGGGAAGCAAGAAAATTGCAAAACGACAAATAAAGATGTCACAGTGCAGGGCACCAGAGGAAGCAGTAAATTAGCATAGGGCTTAGTTATATGGCAGGTCATTCTGCTGATTTTCATTGGCTTTTACTTGGGACACATCAATGCATAGGATACCAGTTCACTAACTAAAGCAATGGAAGCTTTATGAATGAGCTAGCATTATTAGCACTGCTTTAACAAGGTGCTGTGTAGTTAGCATGTTTTTTTTAATGAACAAATTTTGCCAGACATAGACAAAATGTTCTCAGTGGAGAAACTGTGCTGTTAATTATACAAAAAAGAGGCTTATTCCATGTGGACACCCGCTGATGTAACTACCTTGTCACAAAATGAAAGAGACCATGTTACTGCCTTTCACATGAACCACTTTTGAATCAGTTGAACAGGTTGTGATGCTGTGAGCACACTGTAGGACATTAAGTGTGATGAACAGGAAGGTGACAGAGGAAAAATGAGAGACTCACTAAGAATCATATCAAGGACTCTTGAACAATCCCCCACGGTGACCTGAGGTGCTCTCAAATATAATATGGCAAACACTTCAGAATACAGCTGATGAGTCTGGCAAAATTGTCAGCTTTCTGAGACTTGAAAATTAGGCCACTATGTTTGAGTCATTTGGTGTGTTAATTCTGGCAAAGAGGTTCTTCTTACTTCCTGAACAAGTGCAGAACACAAAAGGAAAAGTCGCTTCATAGCAATCCATCACCCCNAAAAAAAAAAAAAAAAAACTGTCTACACATGCATACATACACACAGTCCCCAAACTCTTTCTACTTCAGCGAACTGCTGTGTCTGCAGGCATTGCTGTGTTTGGGCTTGGCTTGTATGCCATTAATCCCACCCATTTATAATGAGCACCTAAATATACACAGCGCTTAATTAAAGTTGGGCATCCATTATTGAAGTAAATCCAAGTTTTATGGGATGAGAAGGTAATTAGTCCCTCAGCACCTTCACGCTCATCTCTGTTTCTCGGGTTATAATTACCAACCCTGCCAGCTCACGAAGGGTATCCTTTAAATTACATCCTGATGATTTTCCAAAAGGTTAGAATGAAGGATTTCTGGAATTACGTAACATGATGTCAAGGATGTTTTTCATCCCAGATAAGGAGTCACATCCAGACAATCAGACGAGACGATGCACAAAACAACATAACAGCTTTATTTTCTCTTTGATATGGCCCAGACACTGATACAGTCAGTATGCACAACAGGAGCTCGTTTCTCAAGGTCACGCTCAGTTCCGAGGAGACAAATAACCTGTCCTTGTAATCTTTGGAACGTCACATCGGAATCATTTTTGGTAATAACAAATAATGACCCTATCTCTACTATTGGGAAAAGAGGTATTGATTTTTTTCATCCACTAAAGCCGGAATTATGACTTTTGTATCTGTTCACAGGGATGGATATGCCACTGTTCACAAAATGAAATATCTATTTTATGTGATTGGCAATGGCTTGGAAGTCTGCCCCTCATGTGTTGAAATCACATTAAAGTGAATCAGTATCATTGTGTCAACATCACATATTCATTGCACACCAATATCAGCTAAATATTTAGCTTTCTTATTTAAATCACATGCTGCTTCATACACAAACAGAAAATAAATCGATTTTTATTCGGTATGAATTGGCAAAGGTATCCTAAATATAGGTCTAGAGAGTTCCCCAGGATTCTGTGATTGCTGTTTCCAAACCCAGCATTTAGTTGATTTCATAATTTGCTCAAGTGAACTTGAGAAAATTATGTAAGTACTCTTAAGGTCACTTGCATTGATTTTAAAATGGCTTTGATTACAGGTAAATTGTACTGAACCTCGTTAAACTGTCAAGAGGTTTAAGAAACTTGTAATTAGTCAATTTTTTACAGGTAATATAATGCAAACGGGTTAGAAATCAGATAATTATGACTTTTACTATTGTTTAGCATAATCTTTTTTTTTTTGAATACTCTTAACTGAGTGTTACAGAGTTACAAGTGAAGCTAATCCTAATCCTTAATAATATAATTTTCCTGAGCATGTGAATTTGATCTGAATTTTTAGGCATTACTGAAGAGTATATCTTGCTGTAACACAACAAATAAATAAATAAATAAATAAATAAATAAATAATAATAATAATAATAATAATAATAATAATAATAATAATAATAATAATTTGTGTTAACTACAGGCCTGCTTTTTTGCTGTTTACAAACATTAAAAAATATAAATAAAGCTTTGACAGCATCAAAAACATTACTGTCATTGTCTAATGTTGGTCCACTATTAAAAGACCTGCAAACCAGTTTGAGAGTGACAGCGGGTTCCAATCCTGCTATAAACTATAAACTAGAAAACTATAAAGAACATGATGATTTATCTGAAGTTCCACAGTAATAAGCAATTATTTATGGCATTGATCACTGGATATAACTGGCAAATACAAATTAATCATCATAGTCTTCTATAACCTTTTGACTGAATGATTCTTTATGCTTTCAGGCTGAAGTCAACATATGTACACATGGTGCAAGATCAAAAGCAAAGACTTTTCCAACTTTTTCAAGAGTGAAGGAGAATAGCTGAGATAGGGAAAGTTCAGGGTTTAGCCTTTTGAAACTGAATGATTGAATTTTCTTGGCAGGGAATTCATTAAAATGATAATTCTTATTTATGAAGCCCTTTAAAAAATTAAAATACTCTCCATGTACCGCTTCCTATTAATTAACTTTTTTTCCCCTCTCATTTTCTTTCTTTCTCCTCTCCTCCTTTTTTCTTCCCACTGAACTTGACACACTAATATGTTATGAATAATTTTGTTTCAGTTTAGATGGCAATTAGCCACAATGCCAGAGGCCATTCTTCTTCCTCTTTTATGGAGAGGTGATTTAAAATCCAGCTGAGTTAGGGTGCTCCAACTATCCTATGACTACATCATTCATTTCTCCCACACTGATGCTGAAACAAGTAATGGATAACTGGGAAAATCCTTTCCCATTGATAAAACATTTCACTGAGTCAGAGTGTGAGACATAATCTAACAGAGACATTTTGCAAGGGATTTTGTCATTAAATAGAATGGAAAATAATGTCAGTGATTTAGTTAAAAGCAAAATGTCCAAGTAAAAAGGAAATAGTAATGCAGAGTATGACCACTCATACTCTGCATTACTATGTCACATATTACATGTGACATTAACAATGTCACATGTTCTTTTTCTTCTGTAGAGGTCCACTGAAAAAAATTCACAATTACTAATTAGTCATCAGATCACCTGGAGAGCAATATGTCTTTGCTGCTGCAATGGATACACCAGAAGCAAGTGAAGCAGCTCTGGTTAGTGGGATTTAAATATGATAATTACAGCACAGACAGACTGAGCAATAGGCAGTGAGCCTCCTCGAATGATTATATAAAAATATTACAGTTAATATTACAGTTAATATTATGGTGAATAGTAGCAATAGTGTTGTAACATAAAAATAATATGGTGTGGATAGATAGATAGAGAGAGAGAGAGAGAAAGAAAGAAAGAAAGAAAGAAAGAAAGTCGAGTTGAATTTGGAATCATGTCTGTTGCTGTTAGCATTATGGTGAAAGCTGGGAAGCAACAAACATCTAATGTAAAAAAGTTCTACATCAAGATCACCTGTAAAATTTAATCAATTGTTCCTTAGCTGAAGGCCAATCCATCCACCAAATCTGATTGAAATGTGTTCCTTAATTGTTGATATTCTGCCAACAGAACAACTGAAACAGAACAATAGAAGTAGCATTGTGATTGATTAGCCTTGGTGTACAAGGTATATACGTAAATAAATAAGTAAGTAAAGTAAATAAATAATCTAAAAATACCCCACCACCCAGTAAAGAATCTTTGGTATTCATTGAGTGGTGACGCTGAATAATTCACTAGTTATCTGTCTCCTGCAGTACCATTGTTTTGTTCTCTCAGCCAGCATTCAGCTGAGTGGCATTTTCACAAAAAACCTTGCCAGAAGAAAAGGATGATAGGCGTTCTCAAATTCGTAGCACATTGATTCCTGGTATTAGGGACAGGTCCAATCAATTAATTACTATTTTCATTCAAACACAAGTTTGCTAGTCTTTCCTGGTTCAATAATGTAGACAAAGATGAGAGACGACAAAGCAGAAGGGAAATTAAGAGAATGCACAGGTGAAGGTGTATGCTGATTTATATGCAGGTTTGACAGAGATGAGAGGGATCATCCCATAAATAAAAGACAACAAGTTTCATCTCCACAACAAATACTGTGCCATGCCCATCCACATCCATCCTTCAGCAGCAATGCTTTACCTACTTGCACATTCTGTCTCACTGTAGGTATGAGCATCAGCAACATAACTTTGAAAATTAATAAAGCTGTTTACTATTACTTCCCATAGCACATCATTCCTCCTTTGGCTTATCACACAAAATATAATATTTTACTTTATTTTGACTTGTTACCAGGGCCTTGTCCACTGCCTATAGAAATGAATCTGCATTCATATCATTTTAATATTTGCTATGGTCCACCCTATAGATGTTAGAACCCATCCTGCTTCAACCAGAAATACAGTGCATTGAATTATGGAAGCAGAACTTTCCTTGAAAGGAAAGAACTTTCCTTGAAAGGAAAGTTCTTTTACTTTAAAATGCGTATGAAGTGTTAGATGGTACTCACACATAACAGTGAGAAAAACATTCCCCGATGCCAGGACCACCTTCTCCCTAGTTGCTCGGTCATAGATGCCCACATGGCATTCATAAGGCCCATTGTCTGAGATCCGCACCTCTGGGAGCCTGAAAAATATGAGAGCCACTCCATAAGTTAATAGAGATCTTTGCATTTTATGAACACAATGTTGCATGCTCATAGATATGAACTTAAAAATTGCAGTTCTGCCATTTTCATTAGGAACAAAACTCAATCACTCAGTCATCAGACACACTCACCATCACTAAATATGGTGGAGAGGATCTATTTTATTTGAAAACACACTGTCATCAAATAGTGGTTATACTGATTTTTGAGGTACTCACAAGAAGTACTGTAGATTTTGTATGTTGCTATAATTAATTTGTTTGTTATGTTATTGAGAAGTCTACTATGCTTTATGTACACCATGATTAATTAATTTATTCTCATATTTTGTAAGAATGGGTATTAGCTACTGTACTTAAGTGGTGGATACCTCATTGTGAAGTGGAACTCTGTATAGTATATAATGAGAAATTAGGTTATTGTTACTATGATAGCAACATTCCTAAATTACACAAAGTACCCACATGCCTATAAGTACATATAATTACTGTACAACACTTACAGTATCACATTTCCATAGACAGCCATTTGTAACATCCATTCTTCTCTAGTCCATGACTGCAGACAGCATCATGCAATCATCAGCTATGAGTACTTCTTCATTCAATAACAGCTGATGATTGCAGTATGCATTTTTGAAAGAGCTAAGGAGTACAATCTGTATTCCCCACTTGGCTACTATGTCAGCAGTGATAATCAAAGTGAGAGACCACAAGTCACATTTTTCTCCAGTGATTTATTCCCCTAAAACATGAACAATTGTCTGTTCTGCCTGGTTGTTTCAGAAGAGGACCTCTGAAACAACTGGGCAGTTGGAATAGCAGCAGGGAACATGCAGCAGCCAGGCTTTAATGAGTTTAGTTGTGTGTGTGCGAAGACGGAATTGGGATACTTTCCTTGTCATAGTCATCATTTGGATCATACACTAAGAAAATTACAGCAGCAGAAACCTGAGTTTCACATCAAGACAACATGTGGAAGACCACTTGTTGCTAAACATCATGTGAAGAAAACGTGCTGCCTTCAGACGGATGAACAGGAGAAAGGAGTATATATGGAGCACATACAGCAACATGCCTTCAACATGTTCATTTGAAGACGTGTTAGATAAGTTCGATATGCTATGACTGATTCACAGCATCCGTTTCATGGCACCTGTTTCAATTGCTATGTCTTATCAAAAGTGTATTTTAAAACAGTAATGTTTGCTTTACATTAGATCTGATTAATTATTTTAAGCAGGACATCTGATGAACATAACATAAAACAAACTTTATCGCAGCTGTAGTTAAGCCTTTACCACACAGAACCCTCTTCAGTTCGAGATCAATCAATACATCAATAGATTGCCTCCTCGTTTGGAGCTAGCGCTGACCATGTTCACACGACAAACGAACCACTCTGCAGTTCGATTGGAATCAGATCAAGACCACCACAAAGTGTTATGAATAAATGTTCATTTGAAGACCACCTGAGGTGGTCTTCAAATGAACATTTATTCATAACACTTTGACTCTTGGAACACTGCATGTTGAGTGATAGGCAAAGACTATCTTGTAATCTCACTAACAAAAATACATTTGTATGATCCAGGTAAGCTGCTATACTATACTATTTAATTAAGATTTAGTTGGCCAAATACAAAGATATAATACACTAGCAACTATTTTTGCTCCACTAGTGTGGAGCAAATATAGTTAGTAATTACAGTATAAACAAGATGGTCTGCCCTTTTTAACCTGATTCACTCAGACATCTGGGACAGTAAATAAAAATCATTCAGTGTGACTCAGCCTTGTATGTACGAGAAACAGAAAAGTAATGCAAAAAAAGAAAAAAAAAGAACATGAAAAAAACAAAGATAAATACATCTTTGAAAAAGTTAAATATATACAGTACGTACTGTATATCTCGATAAGCTCGAGATATAAAGTGTGTATGTCTCTTCCAGCGATAAGCATGAAACAAGTCTTTTTCAACACAAAGCAAAAATGATGAGCACTATTATTCTCTTTGATGTGTGTATATATGTTGGGGTGGGGGTGGTGGTTGNGCAGGGAGCGGGGAGTAATTGGCTTTGTGTTGTCTGGCTATATAAACGCTGATGTTGCCCATTGCTTTGTTTTTACAAGCAAAGCTGTAGTTCCCTTATCCACAATCCTGAATGCTGCATCCATGGATTCAGACGAATACAAGAGCGGAGAAAAGAAGCTGGAGATAAGACGATTCAACACACAGAAGTATCACCCGGAAAAAGGGCGAGGAGGCTACAAAGAAAGCTCACTCCACAGCATTTCTGAGTGGCTGCATTCGTGTGAAGTACCAGTTTGACAGGCAGCAAGTGCATTAGAATTATGAGTAGGAAAAAGCAAAGGTTGTACCACAAACATTGAGTTAAATATTAAGACTGATGGGATTCATTTTTTACTAGCCCCTCTAATATTTGATGTCATGAATTTCAGAGATGTGAGTTCATTGTTCACAATGACTCTGAGAGAACTAAGCTCATTAAAGCCATCTGTCGTTCACTGTTAATGGGTCAACTAATGCTTGAAATCTTAATTGGAATAAAATTCTCATATAAATTAAATAAATGGAACAAGGCTGATAGGAATTTTCTCATAGGGTTTGAGAATAGAAAATAGGATTTCTCTTAGAAATCATGAATGGTTGTGACTGTGCCACACAGTTCCAAGAGCACTTGAACAAACTGTTTAACAAACTCTCATGGGCATTTTGAGTAATCCTGCGGTACCTACAGCATACTGACATTTTCCACAAAATATCAACGCGTGTCCTCCTCCAGTCTTACAAATGACTTTCCTGCAGAGCACTCTCCCTCTCTAGCTTTCACATTTCAACATTTTGCCACGTAATACCCTTTGCATCATCCACTTAAACTTTCTTTCCCCTTCTTAGTTTTTATTGTTTCCTTATGCTCTCTTCTTTAATTTTTTTTTTAATCACACATCAGTGTATTTCTCAGGTAATTTAGAAATTGCTTTTGTCCTTTCTTTTTTCTTGAAACTATGCACCTCATTAGTCAGAGTTCTAAGCCTGTGATTAGAATGACAAAGCAAGGAGCCTTGCAAAAACAAATTCTCATCAATACAGCTTTGATATGATAAGTAACTTACAATAAGTAATTGAAAAAATAAATAATTTCCAGCACCAACTCTCTTCAAAACTGTCCTTTATACAAAATAACAGCAGATACGTGGTAAAGATCGATAGCAACAAGCCCCCATGGAGCAGCAGCAAAAACAGCATGCCACAAAGAGAGATCGATTGTCCCTGGGGAGTTGCATCTGAAAGCTCTTTCCTGTTATGTAGGCCTTCCTCCAGAACTCCTCCTGCCTACAAATGCAAGCAAATGCAACTGGGGAGTGAAAATGAGCAGTCTTGACACAGCAGAGTCTGATAGCTCATCCAGTCTATCTCTGAATCAAATTAACAAGCACATTGTCAGAATGAAATCGTGCTATGCTCCCTCTGGCCTAAGGCTTTAAAGGGTGAATGGGTCAGGATTGGCTACTTGAAGTAAGTATGCAGTACATGGAAAACAGACAAAATGCCTAGAGGATGCCGTGCAGAGAGAGGTGTGTAATCACCCATGTTTCCTTGAGAAATAAGCATGAAACAAAATGATGAGGATAATGCTGTGATTTGCTGTGTGCCAAGGGAGGTGCGATTGGCTTTTGTGCTGGCTGGTTACATTAAAGCAAGTGCTGATTTAGCTCCTCTCTCTATTCTTACACACAAAGCTGTTGTTCACTGTTTTTGCTATCCTAAGTAGTGCATTCATGGATTTACATCTATACAAACACAGGGAGGAGAGCTCAGTGATAAAACAGTGGAAAGAATGGGGATATTAGTGGAGCGTGGAGGTATTTTTTACAGCCCACAGCAGCTGTAGCTGTTGCTAAGTCCTATTCAATATGCATGAAATTACAGTAATGTATTACTCTCATTCACTGATTTATTTATGAAGAAAAGACCATACTTTATAGCTCTTTTATTACTTACTTATTTACTTTATAACTTTATACTCAAGAATGTTTATGACACTAATGCTTGAAAAGGACATATAATGAATTTTGTTATTTTACCCAAGATTTACAGTGTAATATGCAATAGTAGGGAGTAGGCCTTGAATAGGTTCCTAAAATGCCTGTTGTCATCCAGTGTGCATAGCAATACTGCAGCAAGGGCGTGTTGAATTGTTGATTTTTTTTTTTTTTTTTTTTTTGTACATTAAAGTACTGCAAAGGAGGCCAAATAGTCCCCTAAATGAAAACATTAGCATTGAAATCTGTACCATATGCCCACTTTAAATATAATAAATACAATATAAATTAATTGCTCTGATTTACTGATTTGCTTCAACAGATATAACATTCATATATACAGTAGATTAGCTCCTTATTTAATCATGTGAATGAAGCTTCCCTGGAAATATGTGAAGAATGTCTTAATTATTTCAACAGTAAACTTACAGAAATCAGGCATCATATTCTTCCAGATTCCAGAGAATTTCATATAATATTCTGCCCATCTTCTCAGCTAACACACTAATGAGATCTCTCTGCTGACCCTTGAACGCACTGTTGCTGTTTTAAATTCTTCCACCTGCCCTGCTGATTGTATGCCCACTTAGTTTTTAAAAGAAGTATTTCCGACAGTTGATCCAAATATTTTAGCCATTGTAAATTGCTTCTTGTCTTCTGGTTTCTTCCCCTTATTTTAAACATGCCACAGTTTATCCATTTCTTAAGAAACCTTCTCTTGATCCCTGTGTTTTAAGTAATTTTAAATCAATTTCTAAGCTGCCATTTTTATCTAAGGCTATACGTTCACATTACACGCTGAAGTGGCCCAGATCCAGTTTTTTTTTCTCCATGTGACTCAGATCTGATTTTTCCAGCAGTGTAAACAACTAAATCTGATTTTTTTTCATATCAGATCTGGCCACTTGCATAGGTGGTCCTAGATCCGATCCATATCCGATCTCTGGCTATGCGACCACTGTCTGACTGGTCAGATTGGAATTCATGTGGTTTTTTTAACGTCTCACTTATCTGCGCATGCTCATATCAGTGTTGGCACCTCATAGCAACCCGGTAAAAATAAATATGGAGGAGAGCAACAACAGTGACAGGGGTCAGTGGAGAGATAAAGAAGTTTTAAATGTTTTGGATATATATGGAGACATCTGAAAGTTTTCAGTGAACTGTTCCTCTGTGAACTTATGAACATGATGGCCTCATCATAGTTGGCTCTGCTCTTGTACTCACACCTCTCTCTGCATTGATGTGCAGCAACAGCCACTAACAGAACAGTTGCTATGGTTTTTGTTTTTTGTCACTATCTCGCTCTAAGTCTCATCCTTATTATCTGCATTGTCATCCGACCTCAAACAACAAATAATCCTGGCCATGTATGCTTGCACTAGGCTTGCCACCTGTGTTCTGGCAAAATACGGGATGGGGGGGAAGGGATATTCCACTGATATTCTGTCTCCCACTCAGACCTATAACTTGATTGCCTCTTATGTCACAGGGGCGCACTTGCAGACATCGTGAAAATATAAAAACAGCGAGGCACTTCACTTCCTGAGGTCATCAGTGAGGCAGCGGTGATGACACTGAGGTAACGCTGCACACCGCAGTGCACAGAGGTTGAGCTCAGCCGGCTCCTGCTGACTGAACTCCACCAATAAAATTACACTTCTCAACTCCGCTTGTAAAACTGGTTTGAATGTTATTTTCAGCACACTGAAGATCTAGTGTTATTTATGAAACTGTGTCCCTATCGCACAAAAATACGGTTATTGTTGTTATTCTTGTATGCATGCGGCTCACATTTGAATTATATCTGCACATGCATGGCAGTTTAGGACCTCAACGGTGACAATGTTCACACTGGTGTTGGATACAGGTCACTTACAAACATGAATGTGAACCATCAACACAAAAGGATTGGATCTGATTTAAAAAATGGGAATTTAGCATTAAGGCCTGTAATGTGAATGTAGCCTAAGATTTTAGAAAAAATAGTTTCAGTACAACTGATCTCTTTTATGAATGGCAAACTCATCTTCGAAAAATTCCAATCTGGTTTTCACACTCTTCACAGTACTGAGACCTCTTTGGTCAGAGTATCTAATGACCTACTGCTTGCTGCAGATGCAGGTTTTTATTCGGTTTTAATTCTCCTTGATCTTAGTTCTGCCTTTGAGAAGTTGACCACAATATTTTAATCAACCGTCTGAAAACCTTTGTTGACATCAGCGATATGGCGCTGGACTGGTTTAGCTCATACTTGACAAACAGGTCATTCTCAGTAGCAATGGGTGGAGCTTCTTCCACCAATGCCCCTCTCATCTGCGGGGTTCATCAAGGATCCATCTTGGGCCCCCTACTATTCTCCATCTACATGCTTCCATAAGGGCAAATCATCCACAGACACAATGTAGACTTCCACTGCTATGCAAATGACACACAACTATATCTCAAAATAAAGCTTGGTGAGAACAATTTGTCCTCCATTATCTCATCCAATATTAAGAGCTGGGTGTCCAATAACTTCCTCCTGCTAAGACTGAGATAATCATAATTACGCCTCCTGGCCTCCGCAACAAGAATCATCTCATGTCAGATCTGGGCCCATTAACACTTTATGTTAAAAAAACAGAAGCCCATAATCTTGTTGTGATTTTTGACACAAATCTCTCTTTTGATGCACAAGTGACAAAGCAAATGCAGACTTGTTTCTTTCAGCTTAGGCATATCACCAAGATTAAGTCTTTTCTTTCTTTTATAGACATACAGAAATGTATTTATCTTTCATTTACTCTAGGCTGGACTATTGCAATGTACTTTATTCTGCTGTCAGCATAAGAAACATCCACTGCCTTCAGCTTATTCAGAATGCTGCTGCTCGGCTTTTAACTTGCTCCAGGCGAAGGGACCACATCATTCCAATTCTTGCTTCCCTTCACTGGCTGCCTGTCACTTTTAAGATTGATTTTAAGATTATATTACTTGTTTTTAAAGCCTTACATCATCAGGCACCTGCTTACATATGTGATCTTTTCACTCCTTATGAGCCTGACCGATGTCTGAGAATCCTCTGGCAGGAACCTTTTGGCAATACCAAAATCTTGCCATCTCACTAAGAGTGACCAGGCATTTGCTGTACATGCCCTGAAGCTTTGGAACTCCCTGCTAGAGAAAAATCAGATCAGCAAAATCAGTGTCTTCCTTTAAAACTCATCTTGAAACTTACTTTTATTTTAAGGTTTTTCTTTAACTGATGCTAATTGTTGTTTGCTTTCTTTGCTATTTATTATTGTTTTTGTTTATTTTTATTTTTATTTTTTTAAATTTGTACACTGTTTTTATCACTGTTCTATTTTTTTTTTATTATACTCAATTGTTTGTATTAAGCACCTTGTAACTTTGTTTTAAAATGCTATACAAATAAAGTTATTATTATTATTATTATTATTATTATTATTATTATTATTATTNTTTAAAATGCTATACAAATAAAGTTATTATTATTATTATTATTATTATTATTATTATTATTATTATTATTGTTTGCAGAGGAAACAACAACCATGCTTTTGTCATGTTTTTTTCTAAATGAAATCAACAGATTGAATACTGTCCCCTGCAGAAAGATAGAAAACCTCAGTATGTGCAATCTTACTCACATTCAATATAAAATATAGGGTGAGATCTCAAAAGGATCATGTTTAATTTGTAACTGCAATAATAAAATTGAAGCAGAAATTTATTACACTAAGCTTTGCAGGAAACACATTTATTGATCGATTACTGAAATGCAAGAGTGAGAAGTGTGTTGCTGCCCCATATTGCCAGTCTGACAGTAAGTCTTGTGCACAGGGGAGGAAAAACTAGACTATTAACATTGTTCCTATTAAATATTGAGACTGAAGAAATTATTTTGGGCACCTACAACCACTCATTTTCCCTCAGCAATATAGAATAGTCACAAAGCAATTTGGAGGTGACAAGGAAATTCAATTTATTCTGTAATATTTTTCTATTTGCTGCAGTACGATGCACTCACTTTTATAAATAAATGGGCTTTTGAAGAAATAGATGCAGCTGTCTTCACAATTCAACTTTTAATGCTCAGGCTCTCTTTTTTTTTTAATTCCAAGTGTCATCAATTACATAAAACATCTCTCATTTATCTGACAAGGTCTAATATATGCACTGGCACTTACATATAGCCGACGTGAGAAAGTTCTAGCTGCTTCCCTACATTGAAAGATTATGAGTAATAGCCTTTAAAGCTAGGTGAGAGTATGCAATAAAGTCTATCAATGTCACTCCTGTAACAGCAAAATGTCTAATAATTTGAAAGCCTTCATGTGGTTGGAAAGAAGAAAAAAAAACTCATCCATTATTGTTACTGTATTACAGAATATAATCAAATATTGTTGAGTGAAAGAAAAAAGGAACAGAAGAAGAAAAAATATGATCTTTAGAAAATGTTCCAAAAGATGCAAGACAACTGAATAATGCTTTCATGTTTGCTCATACAAGAGGATTTGTCTGACTGCTAAGGCTTTGCAAAGAAGCTTTACCATTCTCAGGTGAAAATAGGAGATTACAGCAAGTAAATTTCAGCTTTTGATTTCCTTATTTAGCATTGATCTTTTGTGTGACACCATGAAAGTTGGGATCATGACCAGTAAAGGGGGAATTCCTCCTGGTGGATCTTGTGTGACTGTGGCAGGATCCCCAGTTATCTGTGGTTGACTAACACAGGCTAAGTGCTCTGCCAGATACAGGTCAGTGCAGGTAGCACCCAACTGTTTGTCAGGCTGCTTCATTTAATATCCTCCCCCTTCAGTATGTTGTATTTGACCCCTCTCACTCTTTCTTGCTCTTGGGTGTTCAGTGGTGGAGGTTCATGTATTTGTTTGTGTGTATTCATGTTTCTGTGTTTGTGTGCATGTAACTGTGTAGACCATTCCAATGTGATGATGCCTACTCTCCCAGAGGGATAGTAGGATTGTCCAGATAAATCATCCTCAGCTGGGCAGCCACACCAACACAAGAAGAAAAAAAAAGAAGGGAAGGGATAAGAGGAGAAAATACACTGATGAAGGAATTGCGAAGACAGAAAATGAGTGATAAAAATAGGATGAATAATGACGTTAAAATCATTACAAAAGAACCCCAAAGTGGGATGCATTTTATTTTTGAGTGAAGCTGTAGATGCAATGCATGACCCGCACTTCTTTTGTGTTGCCAAACATTTAGACAGGGATATCTGTGAGGGGGAGGAAAGCTTGAGCAGAGGGAGCGAGAAATGAGAAGGTGAGTAGACAGCTGCCAAATGCATTGTTGAGGCCTGGGGTAAAAAGAAGACAGTCCCCAGGACGCCTTCAACATGTAATCAACCCAGCCGGAGCCAGATGACTACTCCTCCTCCTCCTCCTCCTCCTCCTCCTTTTTCTCCTCCTCCTCCTCCTCATCTCTTACTTGCTCTCTCAGAAAAAAAAAAAAAAGCTGTTAATGCATCCACAGTGGGGCTGTGTATGCTTGATTCATGGAGGCAGAGCACGAGCCCCCGCACACTGCCGTTCAGCTCACAATAATGTGCCTGACTTGGTGCTACCTGGAATCAATGTACCACTGCAGGTGGAATAAGGATTAGCCTGGCCAGCTGTTAGCTAAGACTTTAACACTGCACTCTTTATCCTGAGTCGGGTTGCTGATTAGAGTTTGTCACTGCACTGACCCTTTCACCCGGTCATCCCGGTCTGGCCTCAGCTGACCGACAGCAGATGGCTTGGACAGAAGTTGTGTCACACTGAGCAGGAGCCATCTTGGTGCATCACAATATTAAGATGTTACTGTATTTGAATTAGAAATGTTGAACTTCACCAGTGACACATTTCAAATGGAGCACTTGCAGGGAGTTAATGTAAGCAGAGTTAAACAATCAGTCTTTTATAAATGAAAGTTAATTGTCTGGAACTAATAAAGTTATGGGAGGACATACTGTACATTGTGATATTTAAGTCATTATAAATATTGACGTACCATTACATCATTGTTGCGTTGTACTATAGGAAGTGTACAAACTGATATGCATTGTGGTAACCAGCTACAGGAAGCTTAACATTTCTGTTATTGACTGCAAGGAAAAAATGTTACTCTTTGTTAGTTATAAAACACACTGTATATTGTCATACAAAGAAAGACTTTGGAAGATTTATGCAATGGCAAACATGACAGCATGTTTACAGCTGAAAATAGACCATCCAAAGGCTTTAGCCTGTTAAAATGCAGCTACTTCTAAAGAATCAAATAGACAAATAGAATTGTTACACATGACTCATGACTGCAATTGCACTTGTTTTTAATGTTTGTCTTATGTGTTGCAGGCATTATCCAAGACAAAATTTAACTACGGTTGACAATGAAGTTGTATTGCACTGATAACAGGACTGCGTTTAAGATCTTGTTCTTGGTTTATAAAGCCAATAATGTACCCAGAATATATATCTAACATGCTCACCATCTATGAAACCAGCACCTCTTAGGTTGCAAAACTGTCATCTCGTTTAATTTTCAACATCCCATTTTAAATGTGATGATCCACTGATGTGTTTTTCTTCCTAATGTGTGGAACAGTTTTCCTGCTGATTTAAGATTTGCACCAACAATATCATTTTAAAGAAGCTGTTATTGTCTGCATGTATTATACCTTTTAGAACTCTACACACACACACACACACACACACACACACACACACACACACACACACATACTGTATATATATATTTACAGATGGACATCTTACCATACACCTTGTCAAATAATGGAAAAATACATATCCATTTCTCAGCAAACCCACTGGTTATCCTGTACTGTGTGTAATTTACAGCATTAAGCTTACCGGACAGTTGATTGGTACACAAGATCTTCACGTC
This sequence comes from Lucifuga dentata, assembly GCA_014773175.1. Lineage (NCBI taxonomy): Eukaryota > Metazoa > Chordata > Actinopteri > Ophidiiformes > Bythitidae > Lucifuga > Lucifuga dentata. Next base: position 126,062 of record VXCM01002398.1, read on the forward strand.
TTCGGTAGTCCTCCATGTGAGAGTAATTGGTATTGAACATAGCGTCATAGGTGAAAATTTTCTGTTTGATGGTACCTCCGTCTGTGACCTATGAAGCCAAAAGAGAGGGCACTGATAAGATGATTTCATTAATGATGGATAGGATTTATTTTCCCCCCTTGAGCTCCCCATATGTGTAAGCTCTTTTGCCTCATGGGCTGGTGTGTGTAGATAGATACCTCATTGATACATTTATGGCCATGATAAGCTCATTGCTTCCATAGATCTATAAGCGAGGGATTAAAAACTGCAGTCATGATAAGATCAGTGAGAGAGTCTCTTAGGGAGCTGCTAGTATATGTCTTAAGTCTTAATGAAGACTGACACGGCATGGTGTTCTGTATGTGTCAAGCAGTCTGCTTTCTGCAGAGGTAATGGCTTGTGACGAGATACTGCAGAGGTAGGGGGATAGGATATTCAAAACACTACTCTCATTTTTTGTGGGCATGGTAGATGATGGAGTCATTCTTTCTAATATTCACAGGAGTGGTAAAGTCACTTAGCATTTGAATGACTGTGATTTCTCCTCTCCTCAGAAGCCTCAGACAGCCATAAAGGAAAAAGGATGACAGGATTTTAATGGAGCCACTAATGCTGCTTTGAAGAAGGAAATTGTTGGTGGGCCATGGATCCTTCTTCCATTTGCCAGTAAAGATGCTGTCATTCATATTCAATCTAAACGTGTCAGAGAAATAAACAACGTCAAAGCATTTTATGATTGGTATGTATAATGTATAAAGTACACACCACCACATGAAGAGACAAAGTTAAATTGTATTTATTACATTAGCAAACAATTTCTTGTTCCCTGTGAATGTGGGGTAATTCATATTCTCCCTTTCCTCTAGAGAAAACAGACTGCCTGAGGCTTAGTTTGCTAAGTGGCTGGCGAACAGAAGCATGGAAATGAATTACCTTTGACACCTGTAACCAATACCAGGATGGTTTTTGGGTTTCATGTTAAGTATTTAAATTATGAAAGGTCAAGATGATTGCTCGCAGGAGTTCTCAATGCATTCCTCCATTTGAGCATACCACTGTAGAATTGAATGGCAACGCTTGCCCAAAAAAAGTTTTGACACCCTCCTCAAGGACCTGTTTTTAATATAACTTCAGGGGTGTTGACACTAAGCAATGTTGTGGCATCATCTGAGCTTTACAGTAAATGTAACAGGGAAAGGTCAGTGTCTAAACACAAATTTATATTTGAAAAATGGGCTTTACAAGCATCCGGCCTTGTACCTCGACCAGGGCCTTACACAGACTTTTAGGAGGGCGGGTGCTTAACTGTAAAAAAGGGCAATCCCCTACCCCTGCGGAAAAAAATAAAAAATAAAAATAAAAAATAAATTAATTAATTAAAAAAAAAAAAAAAAAAAAAAAACTCCACAAATGCAATTATTTCCTTGGCATAGACAATAATTGACCAGGAAATAACTTAAAGTGAGATTAAATCACTTTTATTATGAAATAAGGTACATGCAACATATTGCATAAAGTTACCTATCTAACAATATTTCAGTTTTAATATGACATCCATCTACCCATGCATTGATTAATTTAGCCATGTATTCGTGTGGGATCATATAGGCCAACTAATTCTATTTTAATTTGGCCATGTAAAGATTACAAATAGCATGTTTTATTACTGTTGTTGTTAGGAATTTAGAAGAAAATGTAGAAAGAGAAGCCAAACAATCTAGATCAAGTCAATCAGTCAAAAGAAAAGCGTTATATATTGCACCCCTGTATCTTTGGACCTTTTAGAAATGCCACCATCAAAAGGATGCACCTGTCTAACACAGCTGAATAACACTTTGTGAAAAGTGAGAAGGTGCAGTTTCACTGGATTAATAATGAGATGTCACTGAGACATGAAGTCACAAACATTATTGATTAGTGCATAACCTGGGGAAAATTATGCAGGAAATAATTCATTTCATGCTATTTGGATACATGTATTTCATTCTAAATATTACACAGGAATAGTAACCTGTGGAGTTGTATTTTATGCTGCTATATACAGTATTACAGCTTTGTCTGTAGAATCATTGCCATATTCTGCACCATTCTTCAGTCAAGAAATAACCATGTACAGGTTTTCCAGTTTTTTTTGTCCAACACACCAAACACCTATTCTACTTTCTGCTTTGAGGTGACACACTTTTAGAGTAAGCAAGGTCCTCTAGCAGCGAGGAGGGAACAAAATGTGCTTCGATAAAAGGAAGTGAGGGAGAAAAATGAAGAGATTATGCAAACGAGCTGCTAATTATGTTCCTTAAAAATCAAATGTGACTTACAAGCAAATGAAAACAATAAATATTTAAGATACAGATTGTCTTACACTCCAAACATTATTATTATTATTATTATTATTTTTTTTTTTTACTTTCCCTGGATTATTTATATGNACTCCAAACATTATTATTATTATTATTATTATTTTTTTTTTTTACTTTCCCTGGATTATTTATATGTATTATGATACATTTTATATTATGACTTATATGTTTCGTATCCTGATGTTCTTGGTAATACAAAACCCTACAGATCTTCCTACTACATGAAATTATGAGCTGAGCTTTATTACATTCAATAACATTGCTAACCTTTGTGATACAACACAATATTGTGCTCAATTTCCTTAAATTGAGCACTATATTGGGGAGAATTGGGGAAAATCCTGTTATTCAGAAAAAAATATAAAAATTATATTTTCTTTATGGCAGAAATATTAAGAGAAGTGGGCCATTAGTATGAGCAGCAATTGCACCTACAAAAACCAAAAACATCATTAAATCAGTCTGTCAAATAAGACCTCACTAGGAAATGCAATGCAAAAAACATCACAATAATGTGTTTAGCATGAAAAAATGAAAACAAATTACAGGAGTTTATGGATTATCACTTACAAGAAAAGTACTGCATATTTTGGTTTGTGTTTTGATAGTTCAATCATCAGTTCAGATGAATACCTTAGCATTCCACAGACTTCCTCTGGCATTCATTTTATCAGTATTTCAAGGTTGTTATTTTCCATCTTGGCAAATGTATTCTTTGTAACATAAAAAAAGACCGTACTTACTTGACCAAGTGTAACAGCTTTAAGCAATGAACTTCAAATCCCCAGCACAAAAATGCTTTAATTTATTCAAACACTTTACAGTTGACTTTAGAGATGTGAGGCTTCATAAACTAATACTATGCCAGCCCTTAAGTACTGAGGGAAATTTGAGATTTTTTCTAGTCATCTCACAATCCATCTACTCCTACAGGCATTACAATTGCTCCTGTCTTCCACCTAAGGCTGGATAATGCAGGTGTCAGATTCTGGCTGTCTGAAGACATAAGGACCAATTGGAGATTTCTGCCTTAGACAGGTCATCTCTGTGGCACCCCCTCTTTATCCATCTCCACTTAATGATTCAACCTCTTAATTAAGCCTGACCTGTACGCCCCTGTGCAATAAATCTGAAAGAATCAGCACATTGGTGGATGTCTCCCTCTCCTTGCATAGGGATCTGTTTTTGGTATAAATGACTAAGGAAGGAAGAGAACAGTAAGAAGAGAGAGAGTGGGGAGGAATTAAAAGAGAACCAAACTGTGCCAAAATGGCTGTACAAGCAGGAGAGCAAGAGGGAAACGAATAATCTTTGATTGTTGAAAAGCACAGTTGGGGAAGCAAAGCTTTGCTACAACTGCTTTGTTGAATTCAGGCACTACGTATGAGGCACAGAGGCACCAAATCTCTCCAACACTCCACCATCTGGAGATATGAAAAGACAGGCATGGGTGGTAGGGAGTCAGCAACTCCTCCCTTGGCTGCATTGTGACAGAAAGTGGATACTGGCCGAGCAAACAGCAGGTAAGCTAAAGAGGAATCCACGACAGGTAGCTAACAATAGAGTGATTCTGGAGGTTCTTAAAAAGGGGATCTTGCAGCTATTCTGAGATGTGACAAATCCTAGATCTCTCCAGACAAAGGGTGACCTGTATCCTTTCTGGTTGGATAGCTGAGATGACTCTGTAATGATGCTCCCTATTATTGGGGTCAGATTAGATTGGGTCTCAGGGGTTAACCAAAGCCTTCCTCCCTCTGCCTGTCTGGGGTGGCCCTATTTATAGGCTACAGCTGCATCAGCAGCCACTGGAGGAAATTCAGCTAATACATTGCAGGCCAGCTGTAAGAGATTCAACCTGACTTTTGTTTCATATTTTCAGGCAGCATTCAGGGAATCACTACCGTTAGTCCTTTCTTAGTATTTTCACAAGCTGGTTAGAAAGCAATATGAAGTAAGAAATGCGTGGCATTTCTAAAGACATTCTAATCTTCAAGTACATAGATAAAGAGCACCCCATGGGGTTTAATAGTATGACAAGACAGGGAAGAGTAATAATATTATGCCATTGATATGTTGTGTTATAACTTTCATTAATATTCTGCAAGCATTTCTCTGCTACATCTACACATCTTTTACTCATCTAAGATGGACAGTGCCACGGCTCTCAAATAATGTCCTAATGAGAATTACTCATATTCAGCCTGATTTCAAGCCTTAAAGAGGCAGCAACAAAAGACATGATCAGAGCATTGTCATAAATGTCATGTCATATTGCACTAATTTGCCTAATGTTATCATCCTACAAAGGAATCCATATGCCTAAACTGGAATGCAGGACAAAAGTATTAAGAGACATTGTTCTTAATTACTGTGCGAAAATAAAATTGATACAGTGGTTAAATCCAGATGGTTAATAATGTCCCCGAGCAGGATAGTAGGAGCATGATTTTGCAGAGCAGCATATCCGTAGCAACATGACCAAAATCATGATAAAGATGCTGCAGAGGCTATAAAAAAGCACATATTAATAAAGCACACATAAAATGTTTGGAAGAGAACTTTACAGAAATTAGAAAGATAACAGACACTGGTCCAGCCCATTACACCACATTAAATTCAGAGGAACAACAAGCTATTTCATATACAAAGGCTATCTACTCATTACTGAGACTTTACCTCCTCCAGTAAACATGCAGGCAACAGCACCGTCTGCACACTGTATATGTGTAGTGAGGGAGTGCTCAGGTACAACAACAACACACTGGGCCGGTGAGGTAAGAGATGGAATTTGCTGTCATTTCTTTTATGGAGCACAAAGTCTGATATACTAGGGACAATACAAAAGAAAGTGTTGCAAAAATGTTGTGCCTAAAATGTACAGTAAACTGAACAAAATATGATGCAGCAGGATAAAAGCGCATCATGTATTAACTTTATTAGTCTGTGGCAGTTGGAGCTGCCACTCTAAATTCAGGGGATGCTGAGGTGTCAATACGGTGCTATATACCTGCTGACAAAGGAGGTCCATAAGAGTTTTGGTGTGTGTCTACGTATGCGCTCTGCAATGCTGATCTTCATTATTCAGCAAGCAGATACGGCATGCAGCATCCGTGGCCCTACCTCTTAACCTGTGCGTTTACGGCTCTGCATGCTGTGCTCCCCTGCTGGCTGCTGAGTGACAGAGGACTTGGTTAAAAGGATTTCATGCTTCACATGACAAGCTTCTCTCCTCCCTCTGTCTGTCACTACTCTCAGTGGGGAAGCACAGCTAATCAGGCAAGTAGCTAACTGATGATACAAACATGTACCTTTGGTGCTGAGATGGGAAAAGTGAGTTTAGCCTAATCTTTCAAGCGAAGCAGATTTGAAGCTTTGAATACCGTTTCAGATTAACTGCAAAACTGGACCTGCATTTATTGAGATTATTCATTACAATGTTCAATATTTTGTTGCTGCTTGTATGAAACTGTTTGTGGTTATCATTGGGCCCTTGAGATGAGCCTAGATTGTTTCGAAGATATACAGTATAGCTATGCTTATTTTTAAGATGGTACATTGAACATTTGTACCTATTAATATGAGCATTAAAGGACCACAGCAGTGACTTTGCATGTTTAAACCCAATAAATATAATCCATATACATGTTACACTACTGCCAACAATTTTCTAAAACATATGACTACAGCGGTAAGTATTAGAATTATTTTTCCTATACCTTCAGACTACTGTTGTTTCACTTCATTCCAATATGCTATAAAAATCAACAAAGACAGCTTTTAAATTGTTTGTCAAAGTTACTTAGTTTAACCGAGCCAATACAGAGCTACACACAAGAAAATGTATGTCTCTGAAAATTGGAAACGGTTGGTAGAAACATATGCGGGTAGTATTTATTGGGCTCAAGCATGCAAAATCACCAGTATAATCCTTTAAAATTTATTTCAAACTGAGTGACTGTCAGCGGTACCTTGGAAAAGCCTCAGATAGTGTAAATGTGGCCTATTAAAGTTCCACAACTGTTAACACTGTCTTCTGTATACACCCACAGGATAAAGATGAGTATCATCATGATAGTAGATATTCTCTGTTTTTTTTCCCCCAATGTTGGTGTCACATGCTCTCATTCTTCTGTCATTCATCTTTTATCCAATATAACAACAGTACAAACAGGCTATGATTAGCTTCTACCACATGAAGTTATTACACTTAAGCTTCATGAAACCTATGGCACCAACAGGAATAGACTGGCTATATTCAGCTGTACCCTGGAGGGAGCAGGGTGAGGATCAGGCACAGCAATGTATACATTTGGGCAGCTAAGTGTTATGCAACTATGTTATCTAAAGCCATCTGAGACAAGGCCTTTCAGAGATGTCTATTATGTATTACAGCCATAATAGCCAGAGATGGCTATTATGGCTGTCATTCTGAGGGAGACCAGCTGTCTATGTGCTGACAGTCAGGAGGTGATGAGATCAAAGCAGGTCAAACAATTTGGAGAATGCTGAGCTACAGTTTATCAGTTATTATATAGTTAGCTGCTGTATAGCAAGGCATTGCCTGAGCCACCTTCTAGCACCTTTGTGTATTTAAGATTAAGATAAGATTAAGATGAATGGGACACATTTGTAGGGAGGGAAATGCAAGTGACTCTACAGTAGACTTTCAATAAATGGTCGTATGACTGGAGTGTCACTCTTTGCTATTTCAGGACTGGCTTGAAAAACTCAGGCAAGGAAAGTGAGGCCATGGGTATCAGTCATTTCCCTCAGCATCTACCTCTGAGACGCCCTGAAGTAAAGCACTCCTTCTCAAATTGCTCAGCTGAGCTGATTAGTAAACAGTATAAACCCGGTTGTTCTGGGCAGCTGCTGAGTATAAATGTTGATAAATGCATGAATGGACAGAAATGTTGCCTGCACAGCAAATCCTCAGCTGATAAGTAAAGATGCAGCTTTTGAGCCACAGCACTAATAATTAAAGTTATGTGTAGAAAAACCGGGTTCCCCAAAAACAACAAAGCCTTCACTAATGAACTTCTACAGTAAAACTTCAGAAAACATTAAACCCGAAACCGAATAAATGCATTAAATCTCTGAAAGCGTTGAAGGCAGAAACACTATAAAGTGTTGCATAACTTATTATGCAATTCAATGACTTCATCTACATATCAACGAGTTCCATCAAGGACAGGCAGGTAATGAGATGCAGCACCAAGGCAAGAACATCATTGTTGGCACTTGTCCTTAATCTGCTTGATCAATGAGTATTAAGTGACTCCACATTCACACTTTCCGATGACAATGTCTTCATCCCACAGCTGCCAGGCTATTAGAGGCTCAGCAAGTTGGACACAGAAGGCAAAGTGGATTCATAATTTTCAAGCTTATATTGTAGCATCCTCAAAGGTGCATTGCAATAAAGATAGTCTGTTACTTCCTTGTATAAGCAATTCAAGTCTTATTTCTGTCAGCAAAATAACAACAAACTATATTCCATTCAAACATTTTGACATTGACCCCTAACAGATCTGGACATTGTTATGTAGCATTTTTAAAGGAACGTGATGCCCCAAACTCCATTTCTTCAGCTGTTAAAACATTATGGTCATGATCTTATTTCCTGGGTTTTTCACAGAATGTTTTGTATTTCCAGATTTCCAGCACTGCATTGTAAAATCATCATTAGTGCAGCAGTTACAGAGACTGTGAAACACTGAATGCATTATCACACCCTCTCCAGTTTTTTTCTAATCTATTGCATCATGTGTTGCGTTTTATTTTATTATTGTATACTTATTTTATACTTTTATCGCATTCCCAGCCCTGAAGCCCTGTTTTACTTTCTGTCCTCATGCTACTGCAATTTCTTTTTGCATTTTGTCTGATAACAAATATGCAACATTAAAAGAAGCATTTAACTGAGATGATGTGTTGTGTCAAATTCCTAATGACTTATGAGCATGAATCACGACCTGTTTGGCAGCGCGTCATTAAGTAGCTTTGATATGTAAATGCTGAATGTTAAACATGGATGGTTTTAGACTGAAAGTAGAACGAGTAACACTGTCCTCTACCTAACTGATAACACTGAAATGAAACTGCAACACCCACTTACACCAGTGTTTATAACTGTAGTAGTACTGTGCAGCCAGTACATGGGGTTGTGTATATGTGTAAATTTCCCTACACAGCTCACCCAAGCAATTTCTGTTCATGTAGATGTGTTAATGGTCAATAGCCCGGTTACAACAATACCACCAAAGTGATATGGTAGTTATGGCGTAACTGTTATGATCCTAAAACGATAAAGATGCCCCAACAAGCATGACTGGTTACCAGCTTGTCAAAAAACAATAATTGAGAGATTATTTTTTTCCTTTATGGTGCATTTTTGTCCACTAAACCTATGTCCAACAACAATTTTCCCATTTTTCTGTTTATATCACAGATGGGTTTCAGCTCACAAGGGCACACAAGTTGGAAGACAGATGGTTTTAAAAGACATCAGGGCCACTGTGGACATAACGAGCCTGCATATGTTTGCAGATACACAGTCCCTTTCCTCCCCCTTTTTTATTCCTTATCCTCCACATTACTGGAGACACCATCTGCATCTGCTGGTTGATGGATATATGGGGGGTGTTATTCAACGCACAAATCCTAAATCAAGTCCTGAGCACAAAACAGAATGCTGTATTTGGCAGAAAGCTAAAACAGACAACAAAAAGTTTTGTTTTTCTTAATAAATAATATTTGTGAGTTTATTATGACTAAACATTTTCTGTCCTCACACTGTAACAAAAATGTATCACTCAATCTTCTGACAGAGAAATAGTTGAAAGCACAAATTTACATAAAGCACAAAGTATAAGGTTAAAACCAGTGACTGATTTACAAAAACAGTGGTCTCCACCCAGGTAATGTCAACACTGTTTACTTTTTGAGGAAGCATTTGGGGAAATTTCTTCCACATACGTACCGACTCATTCATCTATGAGGTGTCAAGCCAGGCTATGAAGGATTAATGTACAGATTTGAACCGAATTTCTATGCAAATCCACAGGAAATGTATTCTGGTTGGGCCAAAATATTTATCTGTCTGCACAGCATTCGGCACAGGGCTCATTTCATGCTTAAATACAAATTTCTAATCCCTAATGTGGCATAGGCCCTTTTTCCATTTTTAATAAGACATGCCTGAGTTAAATTGAGGAAGCAGACACTGGCACACGTTATTTACTCCTGATGTTTGTTTCCAGGGTGACTTTGTCTCCTCATTCAACTGAGCTACGCACCGAGGAACTAAATTTATAATTTAATATGAAAGGTTTCTCCTTTTCTAATTTTCTTTACACACCTAATCTAATTTTTCACTGATTTACTGTTGAGTATTGATGTTTTGACAGTAAAGAAACTGGATTTTTATACATCTGATCTTTACTTCATTTGCTGTAATCCCACTGTTGACTCATTTCATTTTTGATACTATGTCAAACAGCATCATGTTAAAATAAACACTTTTTTTTTTTCCTGTAATACCTTTATAACATTTAAAGCCTCCTAGTGATTGTCTGCTCTAATCAAAGAGAAAGCTGCCAAAACTCTATCTGCAGCTGATTTTGGAACCATCACACCAAGTTATTTTGTGAAACGTTTCTACTTCCAATTAAACCATTTTTGGAAAATAACTGAAACATGCACGTAGTAGAAAAGAGTAAATATTCAGAAAATAGAAATCCCTAAAACATACAAACAACCCAAATCCAAATTATGAATTTTTACTGAGACAGAAACATTGACTTGCACAGATAATTACACATAAAATGTTAGCAAAATGCATTCGTTAATATACAACATGTACATGCATGTTCAAACTTTGATTATACTTGGATTAAGTTAATAAATAGAGTTTTTGCAAACGTCATGAAATTAACATAAATCAGAGTAAGCTTACTCTGTGTAACAGAGCTAGATTTTGTGATAGTATATTAATTTATTCGGGCATGTAAATGTTATAAACAGAGTAAGTCACCTCTACATGTGGATTGTCCCTCATCCTCCAATTACACAACACATCATATATATTCTGCAAACTGTTGTTTTCTAATAATTGTGTCCATGTGAGCATCTTACTCGCATTATTACCTTAATAACTACCATCAGAATTCACACTGACCGTTTAATACAACTGATGTCATAACACCATCATTAGAGAATGGTAAACATATCCTTCTATGCTAAACAATGTCATGCTGATTGAAGGAAAAAAAAAATATGTCAGTATTTTTTCAGCATATGCTAAATGTGGAATGGTGGTTCATGGTATTAATGGGTCTATTTACCTGGCTACAGTCACAGGTGAGCCCAGTTATTTGTAAAAGTCCCACAGACAACCACACATACACATACACAACACACACACACACACTCATTTTAGCATGAAATGACNCCCCCCCCACAACAACACCATAACAAGAAGATCCTGGGTTTGAATCTTGCTTGGGATGGATGGATGGATGGATGGATGGATGTGTGGGTGGATGGATGAATAAAGCATGAGTGTGTATTTTTGCTTACCTGCTGGGGTTGCTAACTGTTGATTTAGTGAGGATCAGTATCCTTATCTGGCTAGTGTTGACTTTTTACTAAAATGAAGGTCATTTTGGCTGATAGGACTCTGAGCACACACTTCTTATTCATGCAAGTACTTTTATTCATTCATTCATTCATTCATTCATTCATTCACTTATTTATCTATTACTTGGTAGTTAAGTTCTCTTTACACCTGTTTTATTGTGTCATTTCAATGCTGAGTCGGCGGCACAATAGAAGCCCATTCGTATAGTAGCTACATTTCCACCCAGATACTGAGCAAGTTTTAAACAAATTTCCAAAATGTTAGCAAAATAAAATGAAAATCAGTGCGTTGCGATTAACAAGTTTAATTTTAACGCCAGGTGAGCCTTATACTGTGTCACTTTTGTACTTTAAATTGTGGATTCTTGTGGAGTTCAGGTCATAACATTGATCAGCAGTAATGCTGATCAGCAGTGCTTTGTCTGTAGTAGTAAAAGCTGAAATAAAGATTTTTTTTTTTCATATGCAAATTCATAATGCACATAAAAATAGATGGATAGAAACCCCTTAGTGTTTTGTTCAAAAGTGCTTAACTAGGGCAAGTTTTGTATGGGATCCTGAGCCTTTCCTTTCTAACTGAAATGTTTCTCTGTTTTTTTCTGCATCACTACTGTACTAAATCATACAATTAAATCATGCTAAGATAAACCTCCATTTCAATACAGCCAGTTAGTTCTTGTGTAGTCCTTAGTTTATAAAAGCATTTGTGAAACATTCAGGACTGAAGTGGTTGTCTTTTTGTATACTCATTGCCTGGTTTCCTGTTGGATCAGGTGGCCAGACACCAAAATGTTAGCCAAATCAAATGAAAATCAGTGCATTGCTATTAACAAGTTTAATTTTAATGCCAGCTGAGCTTTATACTGTGTCAGTTTTGTTCTTTAAATTGTGGACTTTCTTGTGGAGTTCAGGTGCCTCTCACTGCAATCAACTTGTGATAGAACCTGGCTCTTGATGCTTGATGGAGGATAAAAGCATGGAAAATTATCCCCCTGGGTGCCAGAATTGTATGTCATGGCCTTGCATCATTCTTGGTAGTGAGATGGACACAGAAGTCAGCCCATGTGTGCTCCTCAGTGCGATGTGTCTGGACAGAACCACTAATCAGTCAAGACTGCCCATTTGATCTCTGTCCTTTTCCTCCTGGGCACATTCTCATAGCAATGGGCCATCAGCTGGCCTAATGATCAGCACCCGCTACATCTCAGCTCACCAGCCCTGTACACAACACTTGGCTAGCTGTAAGCTATACAGTATTCCTCACATGTCCCTGCCCCTGCACAGGGAGGTGCATTCATTAGCACAGTTCATCTGAAAGTGAACCAGTCAAGAATCACCAAAGTCACTGGTTTCCAATTAGAGTACAGAAGCTCTGCAAAAAAAACAACACAAGCATGTCAAGGCGCAAATGTTTACTTGCTTGTAGCAATGAAGAAGACAAGAAACCACAGCCTTGCCATGCAAAAGGGAAAAGATTACTACTGAGGCCTCGTTATCATCTGGGAACTATAGAAACAGAAACCATGTATTAAAGGGATTTTGGTCAGCTGGTGAGGTTTGGGGAATTTCAAGGCTGTGAGATAAAGCAACACTGGCTAATGAAGCGGGAGACAATAGTAACATGACAAAGACGGAGCAGAGTGCAGCAGAAAAGAATGCCCCAAAGAAGAATCTGTCTGTTGTTTCTTTCCTTCTCCATCCTCCACAAATCTCCTCTCATTAGTTTGTTTCCTTGTATCACACACATCACTTCAGGTCTGCTGCAAGCAAGAGCTGTCAGATGAATGTGGGAAAAAAGCTATTGTTTCCTCACTAAGAGAGTTCTTGAGAAAGTATTTTAGCATACAATGATATCACAGACTGTCGCTGCAAAAACTCACACAAGACAATGAGGAAAAACAAAACAAAGTCTCTTTTTTTCCTCATCACATAGGGTTAAGAGTTGAGAGCTTATGTATCTTTTGTGAAGGTAGGTATTAGTTTTGTGATGGCACTTATGAGAGCAAAGGGGATTTGCATAATGAAATGGTTTACACTGCTTGACCAGAACATTTCAGCTATTTGTTAATAATAATTAATAGTAATGTAATGAGAGCTACTTGAAATGGTTATGCTAAAAGCACTCTTCATTCCCCAAGGTAGCTTACTAGTATAAAAATCTACAAAAGGCTTACAAAAGGTTAATGAGTGCTGGTCCAGAAGTTTCTAAGGACAAGACAGTCACTCATAAATTAGCTGAGTACTGTAAACACCTTTCATGTGAATCACAACCCTTTTGGCCTAAGTTCCATTCTCTCATAAGGTTGAGTTGGTGAGAAAATAATGTTTGCTGATGGCCCATAATGCTGAATAAGTTACAAAACATAATAAATAAATAAATAATAAAAGAAGAGAGGGGATAGAAGACTGTTTCAATGGCATAGCTTTTTTTTTTTTTTTTTTTTTTTTTCCCAAGCATAACAGATTTCTGACCTTTGTCAGCAGAAGGAGAAGTGTTTTGTTATGGTGCTGCGCTGTGGACAAAAAGAAAATAAATCTTCCTCTCACTGTGGGTTTCTGTAATAGGACCACATTTTTTTTTTTTTTTTTTTTTTTTTGCCAGCCACACAAGTATTTAGGTTTGATGAGGAAATCTGGAACAAATAAACAGCCGCAGGATATCCGCGTATAAAAGTGCCCACATAGTCACCTAGTTTCACTGAGCAGGATGGCTCTTTGGCACAGCGTTCTACACAAATATGGATGCAACTTGTATATACTGTGTAGCATCTAACATGTCATATTGCAACAAAAATGTTTCAATCAAATACAAGGGGGTTTGGTTAATGTGCCTTTAAGCCATGCTGATAGATTCAATCAGACGCCTCTATTTTAAAATGTCCTGATAGAGACGTTTGCATAGGATTGCTGGCGTCAGAGCACTTTATCAGTGCATCACAGCTGCTTTACATTTGAGTTTATCAGTCTGTCACTGTTCTCAGCTCAATTTATCAGGGCGTTCTGTTGAGCTGTACAGTCTGATACTGAGAGAAAATGGCTTGCCTCAGAGATATCTTAACAGCTTTCAAAAGATGCATAAAGAAAGCCTGTGACAGATTTATCTAATGCTATAAATTCTAACTAGTTTTTATGTATCCTGCCTTTTATGTGGCAATTTGAAAGGTGTAATTGAACCAGTAAACAACAAGGCATTTTAAATACTTAATCTGCACTGGAATGATATTCCAGTGCATTTTGAATGAAGATGTCACCAGTTAATTTCAAGCCAAAATAATATGTTTGGTAAAATTGGTAGAATGAAGGTAAAACATACCCAAATAAGATGCAATATGCACACAAGAAAACTTTGGCTATTTATACTTACTGTGCTTTTATGTAAAAGTAAAATTATTGAATAATCTGCAAAAATGCATTCAAATGCGAAACTATTTCTAATGGTAGTAATACACCACAATGCATTTCCTATTTTTATAGTGCAACAATAAAGCCATTTGATGGTTCTGATATTTATGTTACCTTGTAATACTAAAAAGCAATCTGCAAACAGGCTGTCAGAGCCTCTATGGCTCATGTATGTGAGAGATTTATTGCTTGGCTGTATATGAAGACAGTCATGTCAGCGCTGCATCAAATAAGATTTGCACTTTACAAATGTGGAAGATTTTTCTACAATCTTGATTCTAGTGCAGCAATCTGCCTTTCTCTGTCTCTTTTCAAGATCTGGCCCTCAATAAGAGCAAATTCCGAAAAGAAGCTAATCTGTATTTCATATGTGTGTGTGTGTGTTTTAAGGAAATTTGATTTAAACAGACAAAATGATGACATGTCTCTTGTAAGCTGCTTTCCTATTATATGAAAAGGTGAAAGTTAGGTGAAAAAAGCTAGGTGAAAAAAAAATCTAAAGGAGGTAGCCAATCAGACACTCCAACAGTTCTTGTTTTCCATCTAAATCTGTGGTTCTCAAACTATGTGGTGCAGCCCCTCCTCCTGTATCTGCAGGGGTTTTTTTGTTTGTTTGTTTTTTCATTACATTTGCTGATCTTTCAAGAAAACTCATTATAATTCATCTAAAAACAGATATACATTTCTTTTTTTTGCTTTGAATTTAAAATTTGTAATCTAAAAAAAAAGCACACAGAAACTAATGGAGCAATTTAGTGACATTTTGTTACTAATTTACCTAATAATATTGGTTGAACAAAAATTGACTGTAGGGGATGGAGGAGCATAAAAATTCTGCTGCCAAATTGGGGCATGACAGAAAAAAGCTAAAGTAGGCAGAGAGAAAAGAGGAAAGGCAAGAGTCTAGGGATGAGAGTAGGGACTTTGAATGTTGGG